>KE372282.1:130235-142726 GCA_000418225.1 Zizania latifolia
CAACGCGTCAGAGGAGTCGTCCAGGGCAAGGTGTATATGCAGCATCACCAGTTCAACAATCGCTCTTAGATCATTTCGTTCCGTTTATTTGCTGAACTTTGTGAAGTCACTGTAGAAGATGGTGGGAGCAGAGAAGTGGAGGAGGAGGTAGCTGGGGTGCACACGGAACCATTGACTGGTCGCCATCGAGGTAAACGTCAGTTGCGTCCCGCAAGAGCGCATACCAATCAACCGACGCGACGGCAGCAGGAAAAATTCCTTCTTGTACAAGATGTTGAATAATTCGAATTCTGTATTTCTGCTCTCCTTTTCTTTCCTTCAGATAAGCAGGTTGAAAGCGAGCTGCGCCGAGCAGAGAAGAATCCTACCGACGACGAGGAACAATCACTAGGTTGTACATGTGTTGTCTTTATTTTCTTTCGCCGACCTGTCACAGTATCATATTTTGTCTTTCTTTCTGTGTGTGATGTCAGGCAACGAAAGGTACTCTGACCACTGGGAGGAGAGACGACAACGCCAGGAAAAGGACACGGTTAAATTCAGTGAGTTCGGTACGTTCCTATTTGTACGAACTAAACTAGTTAACTGACTAAAAATCAGTCAATACATATTTAGATATATTGAACTAATTGAGGAATAAATACAATTTTACTACTGCTACAGTAGCCTAAGAACAAAAGAGTCTGAGGGTCTCTATTAGCTCAAATTAATTCAACTTTGTGAACTAATGAACTAACAATTAACCAACCAATGAGCTAACATTTAGTTTATATATTAGCTGCACTGTTTAGATAAGTTAAAACTAATTTTTAGCTGCTAACAGTTAGTCACATGGATCTAAACTAGGTCTAATTCAACTCGTCATTTCACATGTTGCAAACTCATTTCACCAGTTGCCAAGTTGTTGATGTGATTAGGTGGAGGAACGGACGACTTCAACAATATCGCCAACAAGAAACTGATATGCGACACGTCGTTCGGTAAGTACGACGTCTGCGAGTTGGAGGGCGACGCGCGAGCGCAGGGAGGCGCCGGCGCCACGGTCACCGTCGTCTCCCCGCGCGCCGCGCCGCGGGAGTGGAAGATAAAGCCCTACTCCCGGAAGTACCTTGACGGCCTCAAGGCCGTGACGGTGAGGTCCGTTCCCAACCCCGAGGATGCCCCGCCGTGCACGACGCGGCTCAACATTCCGGCGATGGTGATCGAGCTCGGCGGTCTCACGGGCAACTACTGGCACGATTTCACCGACGTGCTTATCCCCCTCTTCATCGGGGCACGCCGCTTCAGCGGGGAGGCCCAGCTGCTCGTCGTCAACCTGCTGCCCTTCTGGGTCGAGAAGTACCGCAAAATATTCAGCCAACTCTCGCGCCACGAGATCATCGACTTGGAGAAGGACCACGGCGTTGTCCGCTGTTACCCGCACGTGGTCGTCGGCTACGGCAGCCGCAAGGAGTTCACCATCGACCCCTCCCTGGACGACACCGGCGGCGGCTACACCATGGTCAACTTCACCGAATTCTTGAGGCACGCCTACTCGCTGCCGCGCGACCGGCCTACCAAGCTCAACCACCAGGGCTCGAGGCCACGAATGATGATCCTGGAGCGGACCAACAGCCGCAAGTTCATGAACCTCCCGGAGGTCGTCGCAGCCGCGGAGGCCGCCGGGTTCGAGGTGACCGTCGCCGGCCGGCCAAAGGCCAGCTACGACGAGTTCGCCCGGGAGGTGAACTCTTTCGACGTGATGCTGGGCGTGCACGGCGCCGGGCTGACAAACTGCTTGTTCCTCCCCACGGGGGCCGTGCTCGTGCAGATCGTTCCCTACGGCCGGCTGGAGAACATCGCCCAGACCGATTTCGGCGAGCCGGCCCGAGACATGGGGCTCCGGTACATCGAATACGGCGTCGCGGCGGAAGAGAGCTCGCTGACAGACGTGTTCGGGAAGGATCACCCCATCATCAGCGACCCCATTAGCGTGCACATGAGCGGCTGGGGCAACGTGGCCGAGTGGTACCTCGGGAAGCAGGACGTCCGGATCAACATCGAGAGGTTTAAGCCTGTTCTGATGCAGGTGTTGGAGCACTTGCAGTAGACACGTCGATCGTTTTTGAATCAACAGCAATGTACAAGTACGAAAAATGATTTTATTTAGAGCGTCTTAAAAATGGAAAAAATCGGCTAGTGTTTCAACACTCAACGAAAAATATTTTAAACAGATGCAACATTCCGCGATGTTATTTACAACATAAAAAACAATTATATGTAACACACTTGTTGTTATGTTCCAGTAGTTAAAACTCAAGGTTTCATACATGAAAGTAAAATGTTTTAACTTAGATTTAATTATATTTTATTTTATTTTTTCATTGAAATAATTTTATCAACTGATTAAATATTGTCCACTAAGTGTTGAAACACCGTCTGATTTTTTTTAAACTTAGTACATCCGGACCCTAATTTAGCCTAGACAGTTTTCATCGAGAGACAAATAATATTGACTTCATCTATCCCAAAATATAGCAATGTTTAGACTTAAGCACATATATTAAAAAATATAAAAAAGACTATAAGACTATTCTTAGGGTGAGTACTTGTGGACCCAGAATAACGAGTAATGTTTAAGAGTAGCATAGATACTTTAGAATTAAAATTATATTTTATAAGTACAAAATTATTATATTTAGAATAAATTTTAAACTAACTCAATCATCTCCGATTCTACACTTCTACTCCCCACGGTGACTTTATCACTGATATGTGAATTCAATAGTATCAAGACACACATATAAGTGATAAAGTCACTTTACAGTTGAGTGCAGAGGAAGCTCTTCGTTTCCTGTCCCCACCTCTTGTGCTTATCCTGCCCTAGCTCCTTTTTTATATGCCTACCCTAGCTGTTGTTCCTCAAGTTCTCTGTTTTTCTCAACCTCAACGCCCTTCTAAATTTTTTTCTATGTTCTTCCTCTATTATACCCAAGCGTACGTACTGCTGTCTAGCAATGGAGGTTCGAAATAGCATGGAAGCCAGGAATGAACAACGAAATACGGAGTGCCCAGCAGGATGGAACGAAGAATCTCGACGAAATTAATTTGACCGGAGTGCTAGCAACAGAATAACTGAATAATAAGCTCACCTATGGAACACCACACGTTGATGCAAACAGGTTCCGGTGGAGGAACAGTTAGCTATCTCGACGACTTGCTGCGTTGGAAAGCGCAGGAGCATCGATTTGGCGGGCCGCGGTCGCATACAGCAGGAAAACACAGCAAACCAGCAGATTAACAACTTGGCATGGCATAGCTGCTCTTCATTTCTTCGGCTCTCGCACAGCCACACAAACCGCAGCACCTTGCAGTCGAATGTCGTATCCGGGTGCTAGCTGGTCGAATTCTCTCCCACCAATGTCCGTTTGCTTCTCCACCAGCAGATGAGCAGACCTGAAAAAGTTCATCTTTTTGAAAGTTTTCAGCTTATAATTATAATAATTAACTTTCTCGTTAGCTTATTATAATTTATAGTATAAGTTATAGTAATTCAATAATATGGTAGAATCTAGTTTTTTAAGTTTATTAATGTGAAAAAACTAAAATACATATTACACTTATGTATAAATTATCTATTGTCATCTCATATTGAATCTTAGCCCCTGCACGTAATTTTAAGGGTATTGTAGTCATTTACTGTTTTTTGGATTCTTAAGACCACTCTTGCAGTAGGATACCGTTTGCTTTAGGTTCTCTATTATATTATCTCATTCGAGAGAGATTTTTAGGATCGTTCAGACTATATTTAGTTTATTTTAACTTTCACTATCTCCTTTTCTCAGAGAGGTGGTTAAAGACCTCACAAGATAGGGAAGAGCTTCACGTACAGATTATTGTCAAACATCTCACAACTTATTTTCTTCAAATTATTATAATCTAGCTTATTATAATCACTACTTATACTTATAAGTTAGATTAGAATAATCCCAAATTAAACAAACAGAGCCTCAATTAAGGCAATCGCCTGGCTGTATTTATAAAAACAAAATCTGTCACATCATGATGTTGAACAGTGCGGCACCACCAAACAGTTATTTTTTAAAAAAATCTATACTTATTTTTAAAATTGTATTTAAAATGAACTGCTCTGTAAGATGTACGCGACAAAAGCTAATACAGATCTATGGCCACAAATTGGACTGAAAAATGAGTAAAACCTTTTAGGCTGTTGAAATTTATACACTGCCCTTCTTTTACATCCAATGAACAAAAGAAGAAGAGGTCTTTTTTTTTTCTCAATGTCAAACAGCATAAATTTCAGAATGAAATAAATTACTCTGATCAATTTAACTGATTAAATCAAAACCTCCACTGGATACCTATCCAAATTTATAATGAATTGTACTTTTGTCCTGAGCAGAAAGGGCTTAGTCCTGCAACTCGTCGAGCACCTTGAGCAGAGACGGCTTGAATCTGGTTAAGTTCACCGTGACGTCCTGCTTCATGACGATCTCGGCGAGCGCCGGCCAGCCCTGCGCGTGGATGGCCATGGGGTTCTTGAACACGTAGTGGTCTCTTGGGTACTTGTCCTTGAGCGTCGTCTCCTCCTCCGAGACGTAGTACTCGACGTACCGGAGCCGCATGTCGCGCGCCGGCTGCCCGTAGAAGTTAGTCGCCATCCAGTCCATCTTGCCCCATGGCACAATCTGCACGAGCACGGCGCCCGTGGGGAGGAAGATCTGGTTGGTCAGCCCGGCGCCGTGAACCGCCAGGAGCACGTCCGCGGCGTTGACCATCTCGCCGAACCCGCGCACGTCGGCGCCGGCCTCCGCCACGGTCACCGCGAACCCGAGCTCCTCGCAGAGCGCGGCCACGTCGCGCAGGTTGAGAAGCTTGCGCGTGCCCTTCCTCTCGATCATAAGCATCTTGGGCTTCAAGCCGGTAACCTCGCCGAGCACCGCCGGGCTGTCCCTCGGCAGGCCAAACGCGCGGCGGAGGAACCTGTTGTAATCGACCATGGAGTAGTTGCGCGGGTTTCGCGTCGGGTGCGGGGAGATGATGAGGTCACGGTCGCGGTAAAGGCCGAGGTGGCCGCGACGGAAGCAGTGTACCTCGTCGTCCTTGTCGAAGTTGATCACCTCGTAATTGGATAGCTTCTTCAGGAGCGGGGTGAACTTGTGCACCCACCACGGCTTGAAGTTGGTGATCAGGAACTGCACCTCGCCGGCGAGGTGCGCCGACGTGAGGAACAGTGGGATCATCACGTCCGTATTGTCGTGGAAGAAGTTGTCGGTGTACCCGGCAATGGAGAAGACCACAGCCGGGACGTTGTGGGTCCGCGTGCAGACCGGCGCCACCGCCGGCGACGAGACGGACTTGATGGTTACCTCCACGACGCCCGGGAGGAGAAAGGTGTCCTTGCGAGCGTAGGGGCGGATCTTCTTCTCCCCGGCGGCGTCGAATGGCCCGGCGCCGGAAGGATTCACAAAGAACATGGTTTTCTCCTTTGGGCTGATCCTGATATCGCCGGCGAGCTCGCAGACCGATGGCCGCGCATACGGGAATCCCTCATCGACGCCGTTCTCGTCGCAGGTGATGGTGGGCTCTGTTTCGCTTCCAGCTGCCGGAAACACAGATCAAAATTAGCATCTTAATCACAAAAAATCTCGCACACGCTGTTTCTTTTCCAATCCAAGGTGTTAGAAAAAAAGTATCACATGTTTTCGTTACTGTTTCCTTCTCTTCAATCTCTGTCGCATCTGCAAAGCTTGGCTCTTTCCGGTCCGTCCCCTCTTCACCAAGATCCTTCTCGTCCTCTGCTTTGCTCTCGTGCTGAGTCAACACAGGATCCTGCAGAGTCGGCGCAGGCGGTGCGTTGTTCTTCATCACCAAGGACGTGCTCTCTGACAACAATTCCAAAAATCACACATCGGTAAGCATGCGAAGCTACTCCAACATGGAAGAAACCAAACGAGCTTGCCATGACGAACTGAATTGAAGTGGCGCACCGAAGACCGGCGAGTAGATGGCGAACAGCCGGGCGAAGGAGATGTAGGTGAGGAGAGCGAGGCAGCAGCCGGCGACCAGCCCAATCCCCAGCTTCTTGGGCTCGATCCTGCCGAGCTCTTTGGCTAGCCTCGGCGGCCTCCGCTCTCCGGCTGGCCCTGGCGGCTTCGACGGCCGCGTGTACGCCGTCGACGACATCACGCAAACCACTCAAACACCCCGAGACAAGCAACAAGCTACACAAGCTCGAGGCCACAGATACCAGCAACGGTGATCACCAGCACTTACCCACGTTTTTGTTCTTCAGGCCTAAATCGGCACATGCCGAGTCGCTGAATGTAACATGTACTCCATGATTGCTCTCGTCGGCAAGTAGTTGTATACTTGTATATTCGAGGCTGCTTCCTTGATCCCTCCCTCTTGCTCTCTTTGACTCGTCTAGATGAACTGCAGAATAATTAGGACTGCCCACCTAATTCCATCTTGGACAATCGGAGAGTGTTCTCAAAATCTAAAATTATAAAGTGTTTTTTATTGTTTTTTCTATGATGGATTGGTTGGGATGGAGACGGGGATGGGGATCGGGATGCAGACAGATTGAGACGGATACAAGCGTGGAGCAAGTCCATGGGAGGATGTGTATTGGTTGCTTGCTTTGACACTCTACCATGGCTGAGCTGGGTCTCCGATGTTAGGGAGGATTCCGTCAGCGATAGCGGTAAGTAGATGCAGTCAACCGACCATTCATACATCTTACACAGGAAGATTTTGCGAGTTGCTACTGGGCAGGTAGTACAGTGTGCAGAATCATTTTAAGAGGTGACCGATTTCGGTATGATTTTTTTAAGAAAACAAAATATTTGTAACGATTCAAACGGACTAAAAGAAGAGCCGGCCCAAAAATATCAAACAACTAAAGTTCGACACGTAGGCCTGGCTCATTTGAGACGGTTTAAAATAATCAGAATTATATCGTAATCATGCTTATTTGATAAGCGGTAAAATGACTGATTCTAATTATTAGTTATATTTGCTGGCCTAAAAAAATATCAAACAACTAAGTTCGACACTTAGGCCCAGCTCCTTTGAGACGGTTTAAAATAATTAGGATTATAATCCTGCTTATTTGATAAGTATTGAAATGATTGATTCTAATTATTAGTTATATTTGCTGATTATGATTAATATTTAAATTGTCTATAATTTTTCTGTTTGGCAAATAATCAACTTCTACTTTAATCATAAGCTATTAATAAGCTATTCTAAATGAGGTCTTAAACAAGAGAAAATTTAGCAAATGGGAGTGCGTGCGCACGAACTCAATTCCAGACTCGAAAAATTGGAAGGAAAATCAAGAGATTATATATTGGAATTATATAAGAATTCAAGCCCACAGCACAAAATATTAATATAGCGACACTAATCGTGAACTTTAAAATTTTAAGTTACTAATTCTTATTTTCTGAGGTTTAAGTTATTAGTTCTAGAAATAATAAGCCCAGTTTTGAACATTTTTAATTCTAGAATACACAAATATTTATTATCATATATACAAATTAAAATACTTATTGTAAAGGATACCCACACGAATATGTATTTAGAAAAACAGTGGAACGTGTATTAGGATAGATCTCTGCTTTCTATGAAAATATAAAAATCATTCGTATAGTCGGACTATAAATATAAGAGTGAAATATAAATTACAATAAAGTTGAATTTTATATTATCAACTAGTATATTATTAAGTATTTATCAACCCCATTTAACTAATTCGATATTGTAATTCATGTTGATAATATAAGCACACCTAGATTTATTTTATTTCATAAATAAATCATGACATTAGACAATTGTTGACACCAGAAGTTAGACCGGCGCGCCATCGGCTGGGTGATCTAGGCAACAAAGAGCCGATGAGCCGCCGATGGACTTTAACAAGCGAAGACTGGCTACGCATGTCGTGAACGGATACTTCATTTAGTAGTTTTTTCGGTAATTAAATAAATCAGTTAGAATTCTACGTTATCTCTAGATGACGTGTTAACCCGGCTATAAATATGTAAGCCCGGGGTCATTAGAAAACACAATCAATCTTGTCAAATAAACCCTTCGGCACATCATCAACTATTAGGTACGTAGCATTAGGGTGATTCTCCACCGGAGTTATGACTGCATCGGTTGAGTCCGACTTCTAGCTTCGACAGGGATAACCTATTGGTGAACTGATTCATATGTCCATGGCTTTCTCGGTTAAGTCCGATACTATAATCAGATGGAGTAGGTTTGCTAGCTATCAGTTAAATATATTGATTATTACTTGTTCATTGTGCTTTATTGTTTTAATCTCTGTATTTGCCTATCATGATGTTCTAGCTTGTCGAGTTAGATTAGATCGTATGTTAATCGGCAACGACACGTTGTCTCGGTTAGGTCCGATCCGTGGCGTTGGCAAGATCATATACGGGAAGATCTGATTTGATATGCTAAAATATCATTCGTTGGAGTTTTAGCCAATGAGTTATCTATTACTCTGTTGATCAGATTTGTCATGATCTTTGTGCTCTCGATAACATGTCTTTATGCTGCATCGGTTTAGTTTAAACTATAAAGATTGGTTAGTATTGAGTTATCTCGTTGAAACCAATTGGTAGGGTTTACTGTTTACATATATTAATCTTGATGAATCATGATTCTCGTACGTGCTATCATTGCCGATGCCGATAGGCTATCGCTGATAGCGTTAGGACATCTAACGCCTGTTTCCTTGTCAATTGTAGGGTTAAATTGACTGACACGCTCATTGAACACCTTAGGGTTATTTAGGATCTGCACTGGAGCTAAACAGACACTCTCAAGTCTTCGAGTGTGAAGACGTAGGAATACCTACGATTTTTGCGTCAACAACAATAAAAAAATTAACATCATTTCTATTAGGTATGTTCTAGATATACAAACTAGAAAACTACCCAAGAACATATCTCGTACTTGAAACATAACTGTTACATATCGGATATTTTGTTCAGAAGAAATAGCAATAGTAGATGCAGGTACCACTCGAATGGCAAGAGACAGTGGATGACACGCTACACTAGAACGATATGGAAGACGTGTCATAGTGAAAGAACAACGAGCAATCACGTGAAACGCTTTCCAAAAGCATTATTTGCCTTCTCCTGATTATAGAGACATGCTCTCTCTATCATCGGTACACATCAATGAATGGGATTGAGTAGACTACGTGCAACGACGCAGTACACAAGAGGGAGCAAAACTTAGATTGATTTTTCGTATATCTAGAGAGGAGGCGACACATTGGTATTGCCATTCACGCAAGTGCCGCACGCTTGTGCCTTTCACCCCGCCCCAACTAGGCGACATGACAGTGCATGTGTGTTGCTCTAGTTCTCTCCTCTACACTTTACTCAAGTGGTTAGGAGTATACCACAGTTAAAGTGATCTCATTCTTCTAAAACTAGCAAGATATTAGTAAATTTTATATGCATGCCTCCCATGAGGTGGATCTTTGAGATTTTCTAGGAATCTATTCTCCTACATATGGGCTTAGGCTTTAGGCCCAAATCACATATAAATTCCAACAATGCTCACCAAATTTAAAAACCTACTATTTTTGTCTGAATCCTATGTATACCATACTTTTTTCAAGTGGCTAGGAGTATACCACAATGATCTCACTCTCCTAGAACTAGCAAGATAGTACTAAATTTCTTATGCATGCCTCCCATGAGATGGACCTTTGAGATTTTCTATGAATCTATTCTCCTACATATGGGCTTGGGCTTTAGGCCCAGCTCACATATAAATTCCAACAATGCTCACCAAATTAAAAAAACCCACTGTTTTTGCTTGAATTCTATGCATTGTTATATACTAGTGTTTCTATGGAGACCAATTAAGGTTGAACATCCATCCAGAATTCTAAGCTACACTTACTCACAACTTGAACAATGGAATACGCCTTAAATTATAAGTATGGTGCAAGTAAGTTTCACTCATTAATTTAACCGATACTAGGGGCTGTCAATAGGCTACCCCTCCGTTGGAGTGTATAAGTCATACTCCTTGTCTCTTAATGAACTTACTAGAAGATTCACCCAAAATCTTCATAGACTGCGACTAATAGCTAAGCTCATATAGTTGTGTTATTTATAGAACGATCTGCACAATATCATCTTCACTAATTAAAGCCAATAAAACACATTAAGGCATAAGCCAACTTGCCCTACAATTTTGAGAGTAGCTCATTTTCACACAGTGAGGGTTCGATGTTTTCATCTAGTTAACTAATGGCTTGTTTTTACTAGGTATTCATGAGATCTCCGGTCGTAACTTTGGTTACCACTATAATATAACTCAGATGCGTCTCACACACATCTCCTTCCATGTATTCTCTGTCACATTCCTCCCTTTGTAAATGGACAGCTGAAGCTGCGATTTCCCCAACCAGAAGCTGAAGCGCTGATGTGCCGGTGTGACGAAAATCGCAGAACTGCTCACAGGTGTACCAAGTGCTCAGCTTCAGAGCCCGCAAACCTGCACTCAAGTGCCTCCTTCACAAACTCTGTAGGAAACCTGTAAACATCATAAAACTGGTCCGGCAATAAGGTCAGAATGCATTCAATTCAACAACAGTTTCGCTCGCAAATACTGAGCTGTTGTGTCTCGTGAATAGCTGGTGTGGATAGAGCACAATTGCACAAACCACAACCCAAACACGTGAGCCAAAACCTGACTAGCCTGCCATGTTCGAAAGTTTTGACCAACAGCAAACTACTCGGGTTTCATCGCATCAGTAGCACCTGCCGTTACTAAATTAGAATAAATGCAATAAGGTTTCTAGATTGTTTCAAATACAATGCGCAATAATGTAATTTCAGATATTTCTAGATGACAAATACCACAAATTAGTAGTGCGAAATAATTATTTAAAACTAGCAGGCATTATAGCAGCATGGATAAAAAACAGACATGATCCAGAAAGGATTCTTACATAGGGATTGATGACAAACAGGAAGTCGCGCAGGCTTAAAGGAGTGCAGGATCATTGCAGTGAAGTTCGTCGAAGTACCAGCATCGGAGCGGTCGTGCAAATTGGTTGCTAAAAATTTTTAGGGAAATGGGTCGTTTGTTATCCCAAACTATGAGCTTTCAATATTTGTTACTGTAAATTCAACTAATTCAACTGCTTTGATTGTTGTTACTCTGTCTATTTTATTTTTTTAAATTTTATTTACTTATTTTATCTCATACGAAAAGACACATCTCGACGTGGTCATCGCATCTCAGGAGTCATCGACGAGGAAGAAATTCTTGCCTCAGAAACCAGAACTCCGAGAGCAGAAACAGCCACTCCATCGCGTCCTTCTAATCTAAAAATCCTTGCAGATTTTCTGGATTTTTTCGCCTCATCTTGGCTTCGACTATTTTAAGAGTACAATGGAATCGTAGATTGGGACAGGAATACAAGTACTAGCAAGCGGCGTTTGCTGCTCCGGTTGGTGGATAATTCCATTTCGATGGCGGTTTAATTGTGATTCTTGAGTTCTTATCGAATTTTTCCTCTCAGAGAGGAAAAGTTGCGGAAATCTTAGGGCCTTAATATCTTTTGTTCTTTTTTTCCCCTTTGCCTTTACCTCAGAATTGCGGTGAATTTCTCCTGGACTCCGGTGAGCAAAGGTGTGACCTTTTCAATGCAGTACCACCACTGCAGCCGCTGCCCCGTCGCCTCCGCCGTTCGGCCGCGGCGATGGCTAAGGCTGTTTCGCCTGTGTGAGAGCTAGGTAGGCTTCAGGCTTAGAGCCTTAGAGGAGTCAGGTGGGCTGTGGGCTAAGTAGCTTTGGGCTGCTTGGACTGAGCTTGTCAGCTCTAACTCACTCATTAGAACGTTCTAACTCACTCATTAGAACATTTGTAAACAAGTTGAGCTGGTCTCGAGCTGAGGCGCTAACAACTCCAATAAATTGAGCCAAAGGTGGCAGAGGCAGCGTTGAGAAGGTGTGGTAGAGATGGGTGAATAAAAGAGTTGTGGTGAGTGCGAGAGAAATCCATTTGTTAGGATTCGACATATCAAGCAATTCGTAGGAGCCGCTTATTGAAGGAGCTGCAAGCATCTGGTTGGTCAACAGAGATTGAAGAACCATTGCTTGCTGGATTTGAATCCAACTGCCAAGAGTAGTTTTGATTTGAATTTTTTTAAAACAGGGCATCCCTTTACATTTTGCTGACTTGGTAGAGTATGAACAGAAGAACTACAGAAGTATTTGAAATGGACACTGACTCCAGCCACCTTTCGCAAGAGATTACAAGTAATAGCAGCACGCACGCACACGCACGAGGACGCGCCAACCCATGCTTGCACCTGTGACCGTTGCACGCCCGACGACAAGCTCAATTCAAACCCAATCACATGAAAACCACCACTGCCCAAACAAACGGACAAAACGGAAACGGGGGAGCCAGGCTATCCCGTGTCAAGCCCACCTGTC
>KE372282.1:166318-201463 GCA_000418225.1 Zizania latifolia
AATTTTTTCACCTACTTTAAGAACTTATTCATATAGAACAATAAATCATTTAGGGAATATACACTGGAATTTAAAAATAATAATGTTATCCGCATATTTTATTTTTCTCTTTAAGATGAAACAAAGGTCAACATGCATTTAATTGAAGTGGGCGTAACAAAACTGAAGTGTGTTTCTGGAAGAGAGTTTACTAAATTGCAGATCATGTAGTACATGAGTAGAAAAAATTCAATTACCCATACCTCAATTTTTCCCATCCAAATCTTTAAGGTTGCAAGAGTACAGAAATTAATGGTGAAGTTCGAACTTCTGACATTCATTGCTTGTTGCATCAACAATGCATATTGTTGAAAACCTAAATTCTCAAAATTCGGACCAACTTGTATACCTGCAAATATTTGTGTTATTAAAAGAGGAGTATATCTGTTGTAAAGGGCTAGTTTCTACATCTACCCACATGAGCGCTTCTAGATGGCAATGCCAATTCCAAGGAGTTGCGGCAACCACCAACCCTATATGAAAGAAGCATCGTTTAGGTTGGTTGCAAAATATGTATGCATCCAGATAAAATAAACAAACTGAGAAAAGGTAGATCAGACGAATACTGCAAAAGAACACCTGTTGTCACTGGTTCTTTTCATATATTGATTGCTTTTGAGCTCCCCACGTCCACCATAATTAGTTTCATCTGTGTTTAGTATAAGCTGGCCAAATGTTGAAAGCATACAAAAATATCAGTGCTGAGGTTGCAGCTCTAAAAAGTGCAAATCAAAAAACAAGGCTTTGCTGGTTCTGAAAATTCTCGTGCTCTGTCGTTCAATAACAAAGGATACATGACAGTTGCACATTATTGACAAAGTTCCAAATGAAGTACTTCAAGAATCTAATAATTATTCTTACTGTCAACGTTTCAAATGAGCCACAAATTCTTTTCAAGATCTTATCCAGGCACCAACCAAACTCCTTTCCAGGATTTTAAAGCATCAACTATCAATGGCAAAGTTTTTTAAGATATGGATCAAACCTAGATTCTATGCATTTCATATTTTGGTACTGTGATATTGAAGAACAAAATGCTAGTACATGAGTATTTGTGTCAACGTAATTACCATAATCACATCTCATACAAATTAATTACAATTAAGAAATAGAAATGGTAAACCATCATTTGGGTGCAAAAACAAAAGATATTAAAGCATGAAACCAGCAAGAAAATCCCTATAAAAGTAAGATTCAATAGAGCTTACCATCACCCTTTAGGATTGCAATTTCAAACTAACTAGTAAGGAGAAAAATATAGAAATTTGCTACAAGAATAACTTATGCATTTTTATATATCCATTTTCTATATCAAAGTGTCATATTGCTCAAAGATTTATATATTTATCTGCCACTTGCATATTATTTTGGAAAAGAATAAGTTCATACAAAAAAGCATAAGTTGGTTACCTGGTATTCCCCAGCTTCATCCACACCAACAGAATACAACCGACTGGTGGCATCAGGATTGAAATTAAACACAAAAAGGAAAGGTCCTCTAGTAAAAGATATGAACTGCAAGATGCGTACTACAATTAGAATGGAAGTAATAAACTTGATCTGAATGCTGACATAAAATGACTTTGGATTATGATTCCAAGCTGATTTTGAATTTTAAAGTTAACCCATATATGAGCCCCAGGCGCTCTTTCGAGAGCAAGCTCAGTTCATGCAGTTGCATGGTATGACTGTAATGAATTTGATACTATTGTAGGAACTATGGTGATGAAATCACTAATAAATGGTTGCCTTTTGGACCTCGATGCATATTAGCTTCCACTTTGTCACATGATATCGCTTGACAATGGTGTTCAACCCTGACCCGACCTAGGCATCCAGGGAGCCATCACCAGGGCCAATGATCTAGCCACAGGGTGTCCACCACAAGGTAAGCTGTCCTCTCTATAGATCTCAGAATACTGTCTAAACTAAAAAGAATACAAAATAAGGAAAAGAGAAACAAATGTCTATTCATCCACTTTCTCCAACCGCTATTTCAATGTCCATTGTCCAGTTATATTGCACAAAATATCAGCACTGGGCTTCACATATGCGTGTCTCTCTAAATAGTCTTAATTAATCTCTGGGAGCATGTTATGGGTGAAAGGCCTTGTCCTCCCATGCCCTTATAACCTACTGCTTCGATGCATGCTGCCTTGATGCCATTGCTAAATCTTGCCCCCAATGGTGATAATGAGGCTGCAATTTAGGTAACCATTATGGTGGGTCTTCAGTATCACCGCCAGGCTAAACAGGCTAGCACGGTTCCAGCACTCAAGGCTCGAGGCATAGGAGGAGCAACATAATATTCCTCTCTACCTCTCGTCTCTCTGCTCACTCGCTCGTGCATGGCACAACAGCTTGCCTTGCCATGGTGCCCTTGTGCCATGAGGCCTAGAGCCCCATCTTCCTACCACTCACAATTATAACCTCCGTCACCCTACCATATACATAACTGCTTAGTATCAGAGCCCATCACCTCATATGTTGTGATGTCAAGTACTGACGGCTCTGTAAGGCAAGATGAACAGTGTCTGCAAATCATGACATAGTTTGACATATCCATGCCCACTTCACAGAACAGAAGACCCTCTTCAACAGCATCACCAATCCAGCTACTCATGTTTGTGAAAACTTGCTCTATGGTTTTTATTTAATTTTGTACCAAAAGTTATCAATCCCAGCTCAAACATCCCAACCGCCCCCCTGAGCATCTTTGGTCCTTCATGGACCTCGAGTCAAGATCATTGCTTTAGTCATGTTACAATGCTTCCTGAGCTCAAATTCTACACACCATTATGCTTCTCATCATAACTCCTCAGCTTGATTTGATGCCTCTTTTTATTTGTAAAGCGCATGATCTACATCATGTTATTACGGTCGACTTTGTTTCTGCTACAATCTTTTACATGATAATTTTCCAATTGTTGCATGCTATGACAATTTCAATTTCCAAGACTCCGACATAGGATTGTTTACATTAAGGGGGTGTTTGGTAGGGCTCCAAGCCTCCAACTCCTAGATCCTAGTCCGGTAGAGCTGAGTTGTACCAAACGGTTATAGATTCGAGGAAAACTAGAGCTGATTCGGGTAGATCTACTCTAAAAATTGTATACCGGAGGTGGAGCTGCCTCCTGGTCAACCCACTGCTCCAGATCTAGCAAGTTTTAAGGAAATTATCCGCAATTCTCTCCATCACATATTGTAAGTCGTTTGCCTTTTTTCAAAGTCTAACTTCTTCAACTTTGTTGTTGTAAACTTCTTCAATTTTGACCAATTTTATAAAAAAAATACAGCAACAATTATAACATCAAATTAGTTTCATTAAATCAACCATTAAATACGTTTTAATAGTGTATTTATTTGATATTGTAGATGACTAGATGTTGATATATTTTTATTTAAACTTGGTCAAAGTTGAAGTACTTACAATGTGAAAAGGAGGTACTAGGTTTGATCTTATGTAAACAAGAGATCCATATTTACATACCATGCTAGTGTCATCGCAGTGATGTACGTTAGGTGAGCCTCTCAAAATTAACCTTTCTTTTCTATCCAAGCTCATGAGATCCTGGAACGAAATTGATGAGTTAGTCATAGTCGGTTCATATAATTCATAGACAGCATCTCAATCTTGTGAGCTTTTAATAGTTGAAAAATAAAACAAGTTTTTATCAAACATCAGATTATTATTCCAGATTTGCAGGATGCTAAATGATGATAGTGATATCAACTGCATACATACAAAAAAATGTTGCTGCTCACTGGTCACGACTCTTATTTCTAAGAACTGTTCTAAACATACAAACAAAATTTCATGGATGTAACACACATAAAGTTATGTAAACCTGCAAATTCTCAACAACCAGAAAGGGCATGATACATTTGAATAAACTATGTCATGTCCAGTCCATTAGGGCCAAAAGCAGCAGTCAGACTCCCTAGGGCTGGCGGTACTGCATGTGAACAGTACCCACGTGGTTACTGTCCATGGTGGTGGCTGTTCAGGTCAGGTGTGATTGAATCTCTATTATAAGCAAGAAATAAACAAGAGTCTTTAGTCTCCCCCTCTGAGACCTTTTTTTAATACGCTAGAGGGTAGCGTATCATTTCATTAAGGAGAAAGGAACGGGGAAAGGAGCAGTGCCCACCCTTGCCTGAACCACAAACAGGCCTTAGCCTTTACATGGAATTGACCTCACTCAAGCAGGGCTAGCAACCTATCAAGAAACTCCCTAAGTCTAGAAGCGCCGGCCATGCACCAAAGAATGGCATTCATTGGCCACTGTTTGCTTCTATGCTTCCAAATCTCCCAAACCACCAAAATGGTACTCCTGTGGTGCAGCTGCCTCCATGGCACCATCAGTCCACTTGGGTCCAGGACACCTTGAATAGGCTTAAGGGCCCTTACACCAACCATGCTCATTGCAGCCTATGCGTCGTCCATGCCTCCATGGGTAACTACTACTCTTGTTTGGCTCCCAGGTGTTCTTAGTATATAGAATTTTCCTAGTATTCAGCACAACAGATGAATGTGTTACTTTATTTTCAGCTCAAGAAAAGCAGATAAGAAGAATGACATCTGCACGGCAATCAGAACTGATCTGACTAACATTTTTTTGGGGGGGAAAGAATCAGAGAAAGGTGGATTGTATAGAAACATGTTAACCTTGAAAAAATGAGTGATAAGAAAGAAATTATGTTAGCATTTAGCCATTTACATGTATATTTGCACGCCATGCTTATCAAGGTGTCGTCTAGGTGGTTGTTATGAATATGACTTGATTGTATTGATATGAGGGCAAAGACCCAATATATGTACACGTATGGAGAGAATACAAAAGAAAATATTTGAAAAGGAAAGCAACAAGCTATCGGGCCAGCGGTGAGCTGACGCCCGGGCTGGCAGCACGGGAAGAAGGCTGGCGGTGGGCGGTGCAGAGACCGGTGACTTGACGACGGAGGACGCAGAGCAGATCTGGCCGGTCTGGGTGCGTGGTGGAGAAGGGCCGGTTCCTGGAGGGGAAGACCAGATCTGGCTGGCAGTGAAAAGCAGAGGACGTGGGGGAGTCCTGGTGGCGTCCGATCTGGAAGAAACTCCCCCTATCCAAGGAGGAAGGCTGGCAATGCAGGGGAACTCGGTGTACTCCGCCAGCACCGTCATGCCGCGTGCCACAAACGCGTAGATCAGCTAGAGCCAGAGCCCGCCACGGGGAGTTGCTGCAGGCACTGCGCCGTGAGCACCGGGAAGTTGCCGGATGAGGAGACAGGGCAGCCGGCCACGCCAGCCAGACGAAAATGGCCGCCTCCGGAAGGATCAAGTCGACTCCCGGGGGCAGTAGCAGAGGAAGTTTAGCGAAGCTAGATGAGATCCCGCTCTGATACCATGTTATGAATATAACTTGATTGTATTAATATAAGGGCAAAGACCCAATATATATACACGTATGGAGAGAATACAAACGAAAATATATGAAAAGAAAAGCAATAAGCTATCCATATATAGACCTAACATATATAGATCTCTCCAGACCTAACATATATGAGACTACCATATATATACTTAACATATATATATGACTAACAATGGTAAGGCGGCGTGGGCAAGGAATCCCGCTACCTTAGATGCCAAGGGTGGGGACATGGCTGTGGTTCAGCTCAGGCCACGGCGTGGCAATCGATCAGCAGGGGCATAGCGTGGGCTCAGCAGGGCACGACGGGAATGGGTGAGGCACGACGGCCCACTGCACAGCCGTCCAAAACATAGAGGTGGGCGGCAAGAATCTGAGGAAAAAGATCCATATGATGATGAGGGCAGTGAAGAATATGAGGAAGAAGATCCATATGATGATGTGGATGTGAGCGAGAATGATGAAGCTTCCGATGCCCAAGATGATGGGAAACAAAATGATTTAGCTACCAATCCTAATGAGTTCGACGATAGCTATTGAGAATTGAGAGATGGAACAGTTGAAGTGTTGAACTATTTGCTACTTTTATTATGCTAGATTGCTATATTAGTATTGCTACTTGGTATTTGCTACTTTTATCATGTTATATTGGTATTGCTATTTGAAATTTGCTACTTATCTATTGATATCTGTTTTCCTAATTCCTATATTTTCTATGTGAGTAAAGTGTTGCCTTACCTTATGCTTTACCGCTTAAAAGTTAAAAAGGTAGTCGAGCGCCTAGCCTCACCTTACCGTCTTAATAACTATGTTGCACACAATATCTGGAATAAAATTAAGAAAAAGAATCACTACCCACCAAGGTTCATGGTGACCAGAAAATTTCAGTACACTTGGTTCAAAATTTTGAGGCTCAGATTTTAGTTTTTTCTGGAAAGACAAATAAACATAAAAAAAGAGAGCTGTCTATGGCCAAACCAAACTGTGTTTGCTCTTTTGCTCAAATGAAGGGAGTGAATTCTTTATATAAATCCAAATATTTTAAGAAACTCACCGATAAATACATATTCTGGGATCCACCGATAAAACCTATTACCACAGATTTTCAGCAAAGATTGGTTTCCTAGGATAGATGTAGATTCATACCTTGTCAAAGTTGAATATATGTTTATGGACACCCTTCTCCAACAGTTCCCATTGCCGATTAGCTAGGCCAAAGGAATAGTCATTGCCTGACATAGGAAACTCAATTCTCTGAAATAATTAACAAAAATGGTTAGAAGGTGTGCAAAAATGAGGGAACAAGTTCAGAACTAAGGCTGTGAAAGTCTAAAGATAATGTGATTAGGTACTGCACCTTTGGATGTGCAAATTCATTGCCAATGAAGTTGAGATATGCACCTCCGCTCGTCGAAAAAGTAAGTAGCTTGATTATCTGAAACATGTCAAAGAAGATTGATTAGCTTGACCAAGTCTAGTTGATGAGGATGCTAGGAACAGAGTAGAAAGGATGAAGGATCTTGTGCAGTATGTAATGTGATGCAGTTCTCCCTTAAAAGTGACTTGGTATTAGTCTAGTTGATGAATTATACAAAAGTTAGCTCATCAACCACAAAATAGTTATCACCATGATGGCATGATCACGTTGTTAGCAAAACTAAACAGGCTGCTCTTAGACTACTAGGTCCCCAATGGTTTGCCAGAAAAGGCTGCAAATCAGGAAGAGTTAGTTCACTGGGCAATATAATAGAAACCATTGCAGTTGTTTTGTCTACAAAACTGGAAACAAACTGGTCCTAGACTCCTAGCTCCCTAATTTGCTGTAATACAAAGAACGGGTACTGTTCACACCTATGAATAGTGAGCGTGAGTAGTGATCCTGTACATGACAATATGACACAGCACAGTAGTAGCAGACCTTGTATCTATGCTAGCTTCGTTCACATATTTCTTATCTTCAAGTTAGGTTCAGGTTGTATGCTTATCTCCTGTTTGTTAGCATATTGTAAATATCGCATGTTAGGGGTAGCTATGAGAGGCGAGCAGAGCATGCTCTGAGTTAAGCAATGAATAATAAAGTTCTTCCCCAATTCCTGACATTCTCCAAACAAATGCTTCACATATTAATTTAAAGGAAAATAAATTATTGTGAAGATGGCAATCACCTAATCAGTTGCGTAGATTGTGAAAACAGAAGCTATACTGAAGAAATTGAAGAGGTGTGATCATGAATGGAAGAATACAATTACAAGTTAGGAATAGAGTCATACTTTGAGCAATGAGCAAGCCCTGAAAATCCCATCATCATTGACAGAATTATTTGAGCACTTTTCTTTATGAAGAATTATTTCAGCAAAAGATTTCCGCCCTGATATTGACTGTACCAAAATAACAGATGTGAGAACCTAATCACAAAGTCTGACAAGAAATAAATAATGAGTATATTAAAAAACTAAACACATTAAGCACAACTATCCAACAAAAACATATTCCAATTTGCCTTTCACAAAACATACACTAGCATAATGTTTCAATGAACACGCGTCTACACATTCCCAAAAGTAAAGAATCAATATGCTAGAGACCAGGAAGAGTGTACCTCCCACCGCCAACCCCACTCTAAAAAACATGAAGATATTTGATTAAGATTCCAATAGCATAACTAGGATCACTGTTTCTAAGGCGTCACCTAGGCATCCATGCGGACGCAAGCGCTGGGCATCGGCCTCGCATTGGCTTGTACCCGTATGGGGTCCGCCTTGCTCCATGTGGTGTCGCCTAGGCATGATTTGGCATCATCTTGATGCCTAGTGGCCTGAGGTGGACGCCATAAGGGATGCGCGCAGGGCAGCAGCGCACGGGAAAACACAGGTCTAGAACAGGAAAATAACGTGTGGGATTAGGGACTAGGGAGGGAAAAGAGAAGAGAGGGAAGGAGGTCTAGAGTGAAGGGGAAAAAACGAAAAAGAGAGGCTGAGAGGGCAGCAGCGCCAATTTGCTCTGCTCAGCGATGGCAGCGGTACCTGATTTGCTTCAGCGGGCGGCGGTGACATGGTCTTCGGTAGGCGGCGCTGCCCAATTTGCTTCGGCTGGCAGTGGCGGCGCCCGATTTGCTTCGGCTGGCGGCAGCGATTGCGTCTTTGGCAGGTGGTGGCAGAGGTTAGCAGAGCCTGGCAAGGTTGGCAGAGGTTAGCGGAGCCTGGCAAGGTTGGCAGAGGTTAGCGGAGCCTGGCAAGGTTGGCAGAGGTGAGCGGCAAAGGTTGCAAGATTTGTTGTGCTGGACTCTTAATGTGCTGATTGCAGTGCCCCGTCTCTTCCTATGCTGATTGTTGTGCCCGATTTGCTCTGCTTGGTGAGGTTGTTGTGTCTGATTTGCTCTGCTTGGCTGTCCTTGTGCAGGCTGTGCTCTATTGACTCTGCTCCCCTCTCAGCTGTGCAGCATATCAGCAATTTTTGTGTATGCAAAGCACAGCACAGAAGCCACTTTTGTGTATGTGGGATCCCATCCTGTCTTTGTTTGCAGTTTGCAGCACAGTAGCATCCAACACTCCAACATTTCAATGGTAGCACCAATGTAACTATATATGCTACACTGCTACTAAAATCTGGAGCAATTATAGGTTAGGATGTGGCGTCTGTTGGGGAAATATTCTCGCAGTAGTGTGTCGCCTATGGTGATTCACTTACCAGGGGGAACCGTTACCCATTCAGAAGCCATGCAGAGTAGCTCCGTAACTGAAGGGGGGACCTCCGAAGAACAGGACAGGATTCTGAAGGCTACGTCTACATTCGAAAGCATCAACCCCTCTAAAAGCTATAGGGCTTTGAACTGATGGCCACCTGGACTTGTCAGATGGTTATCCACAGCTGCTGCCTACAATTAACGACAAGACCGGCATTAAATGCCAGAAGCCTTGGTATTCTCATAAAGTAACAGACCAAAGAAAATGGTGTACATGTAATCATTACCATTGTATCTATACGGTCTTTTAGACTATAACCCCTATGTAACTTTACGTGTAATCTCTGGTAAGACAGTTCCAAATGGGGGGTTTTCTGTCTTACCCTATCTGTAAAATGTCTATAAATATCGGCCCATACGGTATCAGAAAGGACAAACGCAAGTGAACCATGGACACCTAGAACTAAGTAGAAACCATTGAGGTTAGTTCCAGTCTTTGCTCACATTGTTTCACCATCTCTACATGTATTCAATCTTAGCAGAACGTAAGGTTATTGTCGTACGGGAGGCCTAAACCTAGGTAAAACTCTTGTCTAATTACAAAAAGTCTCCACATCCGTTCAAACTTGCCCGTGCCTATTGGGAATTGGGATAAACACATACTTTTTCCCCAATAGTGTTGCCTCGACGCGCGCCTTAAACGCCTAGGTGACTAGAAGGGAGTAGGTCGCCATGCCTCGCCTTACCGCCTTAAGAACCATGACTAGGATGCTGAATTTGATGAACATTTATGCATTATGCAAAAAGCATGGTATCGATACAAAAACAATGAAGGTGACTTTTACACATCTGCCCATGAGCATGTACACACCAAACTCACAGATTATGATACAACTATTCAGCAATGTATGAGCAAAGAGCACTAACATATGCATCTCAGAAAAAAGAGAACCAACATATGTCATATAAACAAGCACCAACATACGCTCTAGCAAACTAACAAGCACTAGAGGGATAAAGCAAAGAATTTCTAAATGTAAAGAAATAAAGTACAGCGCAATACACAAGAATTATCACTAGTGAAATGGATGAGATTTATTTGTATTGAAATGAAGCCCAACATGGCAGGATATACATGACAACCACTTTACAGTAAACAAAACATCATACCCTATTAGGAAAACACACAATGCATAGTTTATCCAAAAGTGATTCCAGAAAACAATTTCTTTAGTGAAATATGGAATAGAAGTATGTTCTTTCTAAGCATGGTACAATAGCATGTTGTTACGGGCGTAGATACTGCAGCACAAACACTATCATATACTATAGCAATAGGATTATGAAGAGTTTACCTTCCACAATAATAATATCTATTGCCTAAAAATTAGCTATTTTACTAGGATATAGGTTATGTGTTTAGTATCATATGTATATGTATTGGTTTAGTTAGGAATTAGAGATATGGTTTGCTAGGTAACTAGAGATTGATTGTTTTCTTAGAAGGGACAAATTACTTTTCCCTTCTAGTTCCTTGACAAACCATATCTCTAATTCCTAGCAGAACCAATACCTTCCTAACTAATAGATAGCATACTAAACATCTAATCTCTATCCTAATAAAGTAACTATTTATTTAGACAATACATATTAATATATTATCATTATGGAAGTAAACTCTTCATAATCCTATTGCTACAGTGCATGCTACTATTCATGCTGTAATACCTATGGTCATAACACTGTACCCCTCGTAGCAAGGCAGCTCATCCTCAAGCTGCAATGGTGGCCACCACAGTTCAAGTCCTTGGTGACCCCATGTTGACGACAGTCTACAGCAGCGGAACCTCGTGTGGACAGTCAAAAGCTTTCCAATGAACAACTGAGTAGCAGGGATGCCCTTACTTGGTCATAGTTTGGCATTGGTAGCATGGTTGTGTTGTGTTGAGGGGCACGGACACCCTTACTAGTACGAAGTTTAATGATGGCAGCAAAAGCATGAGGCCGTCCTTGACCTCGGCATGGCAATCGTTGTGTTCCACACCACCTAAGGCACGGCATGGGCCATAGACATGAGGGATGCGACGACAGACAAATTGGCGCCCTCTTCTTCTTTGGTGCCTTCTTTGGTGCCTTCTTTGGCATAGACATCAATGGTGCAGCCAAGGGTAGGGAGGTTGGGAGAGAGTGCATTGATTGTGAGGCTGGCAGCGTGACCAAAGTTGACTCTAGTGTTGGGGTAGATGGCGACTCTACTGCTCATATAGCCTAGTCCTTCAATAACATGACCCATAGCTCAGCAATGATATCCTATAATGGCTTGCAAATCTCGATGGTTGGAGGAGATGGTGACGGTGGTGGCTGTGGAAGATCACTGAAATAGAGCTTGATATTTTTATTGAGGCCTGGTCACTTCCAAATTCCATATGCACACTCAATCAACTCGTACCACATCACAGCAAACATTGGCAGGTGGCTCGATGTGATCCACCATTTCTCTTCCTCCATAATACACTGCTCGACAAAGAACCGCTCAATGTTGTCCAACCAAAGTTGTGGATCATCCTCACCGTCGAACATCAGGAAAAGTCCAAGGTGACAAAATCACCATGTGTGATCGAAATCCCTGTTGCATGCCGTTGATGGTGGGACAGCATGTGGCTCTGATACCAAATGTTATGAACGTTGATTAATGGGAAGGACAAGGGTCCACAGACTGAGATCACACTCATCAACACCAGGCTCATCCCGAAAGCCAGGAGACTCTAATCAAGGTCTAACTTTTAGGTTTCTTTAATGCTTAATAATAATGAAGTACATAGATCCCTTATATAGGGAGGGTTAGAATACAATCAATCTCCAGTTTTCTAACAAACCATAACTCTAATTCCTAACTGAACCAATATCTTCCTAACTAATATATAGGATACTAAATGCCTAATCTCTATCCTAATAAAATAACTAATTATTTAGACAATAAATATATTATTGTGTAAGGTAAACTCTTCCTAACCTATTGCTACAATATGTGGTATAGTTCATGCTACAGTACATATGCCCATAACAATGATATATTTTTTAACCAAGGATAGGAGTTGTGCCATTCATTTCAGTGAGAGGACATGACACCATGAATAGTGTGGTAGAATTGGCAATAGCAGAAAATGAACCATGCAAATGGCATTACCTGGTTATGATTTTCAACGTAAGATAGCATATTGCAGTTCTTGCTTATTAGTACTTTCATAATCTGTAAAAAAATAGTCCAAGATAGTCACTGGATAAGAAATGTGATACTTGCATGTACTTCAAGAACAACAACAGCAAGGGAAAATGTCATTGAAGATCTGAAGAACCATTGTCTTGGCATATAATGATCAAGATGAAATTCCATAAGGAAAATAATAGATAACTTCATCCCAAATTCTGAATATATCTTGTTACATAGATGTGATGGCATGCGAAATTATGTAGATAGCGTGCAAACCTTATTCATGCTCCATTCTTGCTCGGGAACATTTTCAAGATGCCACAGCCACATTTCTGGAATTGAAAGATTGACCCAGTAATCAAATCCCAATCCGCCTTGAGTGGTTGGCTCACATAGCCCGGGATAAAATGTTGCCTATACAAACAGAACACTATAAAAAAACTGTAGTAGCAACAAATACCAATTAGCTTAATATCAGTTGATAAAATGCAGATAGAATCCATTGCTAGCGGGTAGAAATAGTAACCTACAAACACTAAACAATCATTATAACCAAAACCAAGTTGCACATTGGTGATTACTATATCTCAGTACCAAACTGCCTGTCTAAAAATAAGAATTACATTATATGAACATAAATTTACAGGAAAAGAAAACCTAGTACAACTGCAACTTACATCCTCTGCTATTGTTATAATATCTGGGTGAAGCTCATGTAGCATCTCATTCGCTAGAATTAAATAAATCAGTGCGTCCTTGTCAACATATTGATTGCAATACCTACAATTAGCATTCTGATGAGCAGATATAGTTCCAGCAAAGTGAAAAACGCATAAATTGTACTGAGGAATGTTTCAGGAAAACAGCGAACAAACACAGAAAATAGCACTTACTCTTCCATGGCACCAGTAAAAGTAGAAAAGCCATTATGAGTATATAACATAGAAGAGAGAGAGTGAAACTGGAATCCATCAATATGGTATTCAGTGACCCACCTAGTAAGATTAGCAAGATGAACATAAGTAACTAGGTAGATTAGAGAATAGAAGAGAAGAGAAACTTTTTATAGTAAAGGATGAAGTATGAAAACATATTTTAAGTTTTTACCAATTTAAATTAGAAAATAAGAAGTGTAGAACATCAACATCATCATATTTGAACATTCTGGTGCCCCAGTATTTGTGATGCCCTCGTTTTCCTGTCAAGGATCAACAAGGATGTTTGTACTAGCAAAGACTAGCAAAGAAGCATACAAAAACATCAGTAGCTTGGGAATGTAATACAATATGCAACAAAATTCCAGGTGGGAGCCGTGGAATATTTACTTATAAGACATGCAGCACATATGGAATTTAATACATCTTGTCAGACCACATGCAGCAGTCAACATTAAGGCTAGGAATGTCAGTTTAAATGCTCATGTATATTGCTCGACAGTATCAATATGTCCTACCATTCAGTAAGCCCTAACAACAGGCAAGCTCAGCACAAATCAGGTCAAACAACAACCAATTGAAACATTAAAACCATGCAATATTTACAACATGAATATTGAGTTCAAAGGAAGTTGCACGGATTTTTTCCCTCTGCTTATAGTGCCCTACTTAGCCCTTCATACTGTATGCTAGCTTTTGACTGTGGTATCATTTTACTAATACTGTTGCCTGATGGACCAAATGATTTATCAAGTAATTCTTGGTTAACAAAAACAGGCTGATTACATTTACATCATATTAAGCCCTATACATGTTCTAAACCAAACTGTAAATTTGACCAGCACTGGCAAGGATCATGGCCCTTCTTTAGTCTATTAAGCCGAAGTCTTTTAGTCACAGTCACACATGTGTTGTAGACATGGTTGTTAAAGAACCGACAAGCAGTAATGTGGTACAAGGGAGAATGGTGCCAGCACCACCTTACCAGATCACATAAGGTGACAGCCTGATGCTCAAGGCTTGTCAAGGCATCACTATGGCGTCTTGAGGCGTCAGAGAGGCTTTAGGCAACGCCATATGAAGGAAAAGGACATGAAAAATTGGTGCAATTGACCAAGCGTGTGAAGCAAAACTGCTGGGAGTGCCATGTTTGGCTGAAACAGACCCAAGCATGCCAAACACCACCCAGAACAAAGAAAGAAGAGGAGAGTGGTGCTTGAACCCTAGGCAGCAGCACTGCCATCCCCCTTCGGCTCTAGCAGCGGTGAATATGCACCTGTGCCATCATCCTCATCATTGCACCTCACCACGACTCTCTCTCTCTCTCTGTCTCGTTGCACCACCCTTTCCAACCCAGGTGCTCCTGCTCAGCTCCTTCGTCTGCAGCTCTGCTCTGGAGATCTGGACATCTCTGGTCAGCTTCCCTCTCATGATGTGTTCCTCTTCCTCCCCTCTCCATCTCTTACATCCTCTGATGTCCCCCTCTGCTCCCTCTGTATTTACTATTTAGGAAGTGTGTAAGGTGTTGTCTCACCTTACGCCTTTCTACTTAGTCTGTAAGGCAGGGGTAATTCACCTTACCACCTTAACAGCCATGGTTTTGAGCAAAATGTTGCATGAAAACTTATCATTTATAAATTGAAACTCCCATGCTGTCTTTCAAATATATTATTAAAATGATTCCATATTAATGTTCTCTAAATCTATTCTTAATATGATTCTTCAAGAATACAACAGAATTTAGCATAGCTTACATAAGAATAATAATGCTTTGATATAAAGAATAGTACCATTGTGGAAATAACAATCATTAGAACCATCAAAAAGGGATAAGCCAACCAATTCATCTGCCGAAGCATAGGAGTGGACAATATCAAGAAGCACCACCATTTCAAGGCCTGAGCAAACCACAGCGATGAGAAAAAGAAATGGTGTTAATGCTAATCAGGGTTACACTTCTCCATAATATAGTGTTACAAGGTTATATTAAGACTAACTAAAATTATGTCACTTGATGTTTCAAAGTTACATCCATATGGAAAGACTTCATGGAAAGCAGTATGGAAGGGTTCACATAGTAAACACTTAACATGTTTTTAGAGAAATATGCACTTTGAACAAGGTAATAGGTAAAGCACACCTTGTTTCACTTCACATACTTATTTTTACATGCCATGGTGCAAAGTGAAACAAGGTGCACTTTAATAAAGTGCAAAAGTGCATTATACTCTTTTTCCTATGGCCAAGAAATAGCATCTTTGCCAAATGCAAGAAAATAGAAAATATTTGAATGCATAAGAAGAATGTTCTGCTGCAAGGAATAAAATAGGATCTCAACTTAAAATTTTGTTTATTTTAGAATATGAATCAGTCGAGAAAGAAAAAGTGAGCCACAAGACTAACAGATCAATCAACGAACTACCAAAACACCATATGATTGCATGGACTACTGTTGCAATCAATTATGTGTACTTTAAAACTTTTATTCTTAGATCAAATCCATCCAGGTTTTGAAGGGTAAAGTTGGCCTGCCCAAGTAGAATAAAAACATAAACTGAGGATCACTAAATGAATATGCATAATTTTGTAGAATACTCTATGAATTTCCAATGTTGCTGAAAATAATTGTCTTGAGAAGCAGACCATGTGCCTCGTCCACTAATTTTTTGAAGTCATCTGGTGTGCCAAATCTGCTACTGACTGCAAAATAATTGGTGACCTGCAAATACAGTGGACTTGTTCTAAGACAATTAGACAGAAACAAAAACTTCCAAAGAAAATTTTGAACACAATGGAAGTTTCTATTGTTGATAACAAAATGAGTAACCATTTATATTATAGCTTCAGAAGATAATTCTGCAAATGAAAAACTGGATTGACAGTCATTTTCGCGACATAAATTACTCCAACAATAATGAATGATTTATTACTCCATAATTCACGATATCTGTTGAAAGCTAGAAAAATAATTGAGGCACCATCAGATACTCTGTATAATAGTTTTGAAATTTTTACGTTGTTAACAATTATTGTCTGACTGTACGATAGATCAGAACAATATTTGAACTTGAATATTTCCGTATGTGCACATGTAATATGAATCAAGGCAGATAATATCAGATGATCTATCCTCTAGAGATAAAAAGGAAACCAAGATTATAAATTCATTTTGGTGTTTGTGAGTGTTCTATGATGTTTTAGATGGCAAATTGGAAAACCATGATGAGTGTCTATCTCAACTAATCATAAGTTGAAACCAACAATGACCATTAAAATGTCTGGCATACACTTTGAGCTGCATTGTTGCTTCCTCTGATCCTCCAACATGCACATCAATACGACAAACTTTCATATATCCAATTATTTGATCAATATGACCAAAGTTCATTTGCAATTAATGAGACATGGATATACTGTAGATATCTCAAGTAACGAACAGTGAGGTGCATTACACTTAGATAGTTGATGCTACTTACTCTTAACAGTATTGCTATAACTTCATCGGTGTTTGGCACACTACAAACTATCAGGAATATAGGTGGCAGAAATGGGATTCACAAATCTCGTTTAACATGCTACCCAGACCATTGGATTTATTTGGAGTTTTGGACTATAAACTACACTCTGCTCAGTGTGGTTAAATATAAAGTTGCAAACCGTGGGCATGTTGCCTATTGTAGAATCAAGGTTTGATTGTTTGAACTACACAAGATGGCATGTACACCACATTGAGTTTGATTGTATCAGTAATCAGCATAGCTAGCATTTTATAGATTCATCAAATTCAATTTCCATTTGGGCATAGGTAGCACTTGTGTCCTGCAGGGACTAATATTGAGTTGCATTGCAGTTTGTGATTGGTTACCCCAAGCAGTAAGAATTTACCCAACAGCAGGCAGAGATTACCTGGCATGGGAGAGAAATTTGTGCCAAGAGCAGGTAAACATTTATATGGCAGCAAGGAAAAAGGATAGTTTAGCCAACTCCACCCAAGAATAAGTGAATCTACATGATCACACACATAATGGGTTGGAGAGCAAGAATTGATATAATTGATTACGGGGTTATGTTCTGTGATATTGTTACCAATATTATCTTTGCTACAGAACCAGACCATGGAAAAATATTGTATATTATATTATAATATACTGTGTATATCTGTAAATTTTCACCTTATAGCCAACAGAGGAGTAATCCTTGTGTTCCACAATTCCAATTAATTGAATAGCATTATATCCAGCATCTTTAATATGAGGTAGGACCTAATGGAAGAAAAGAATTAATAGTGAAGTTAGAGTTACCACAAACACCAAAGGAATGGTTAGGAAAATAGGAAATACATTGGATGTGAACTCCTGAAATGACGATATTTTTTGCTCAGATCCACTTATTCCAACATGACATTCGTATATCCTAAGTGACCCTTTGACTTTCGGTCGTTCAAATCTCCATTTATAAATTTCTTCTGGAGGAGGTTCCCAGTGTACCGCATAGGATTGCTTCCCTCTAACATCTACACAAATACTAGAAAATTTGAATTATCATTTAACCTGAATTGGAAAATCAAACATAAAAGGGCAGAAGCAGTGAGCTAGACAAGTAAAGATGGCAATGTTATTACATTAATGCGTCATGTGCTACTTTTGGGGGAACGATAGATGAGGTAGGACATGAAAAAAATAGTGCCAATAGATGGAATAGCAATAGGCAGAGAAGAGGTAGACGTGCAGGAGGAGACAGATAGGGTAATTAGATTAATCTTGTGATCGATTCTGTGAGAGGATTAGTCTCCCCTAAATAGACTCCTACCACAACCATCTAAGGAAACTGTTCGGAGACAGCTTGTCTCCAGGACTTTTATCCAATACATGACCATCAAAGCAACTAAAGCAATCCTATCTCTAAACAAAACTTAACTCTAATCCCTAACTTGGTTACAGCTTGTTGTACACTGCAAGCTTTAGCAGCTGTAAATAGGACTCACATTTATGACATAATGCGTATATAAGTACACGAGCCATTTAGTGGAACTATTAACATTACAAACTACAAGAAAATATTTGCAACAGAAACAAGGAAGATGTAAATTGTGCCATCAATAAGTGTCAGTTTGTCACAGTAAGCCTTAGGAAGACCAATAATAATCATCATCAATGAACCTATATATTTACTAAAGATCTTGTGAGAAAAATAAAGTGCTGCAATCTTTTACCAAATCATATCACCGTTTGCTAACTTTTTACTTATGCAGCATTATAAAGAGATGAATGGCAATAATTCCAGTAAAATTGACCATACATGCATTGCAAACCAAGAGGGCACCTACAACTCTAACTGTTAAGCTAGCTTTCCAACGTTCTATGAATATAGGTTCCACCTTGTCCAACGAAGTACTAAGCAAAAGGTTACTGCCCAACAACCATGCATGATGTTCGGTGCATGTGCACACCGTTACTGTATACTTAGATGTATATAACCTAAACTTAGAACAAATAATAATGGAAGCACGTCAGCTACAGAGATGAGTTAGGTGAACCTGGAAGAACATAAGTAGCCCAAGCAGGAATACGCTCCAAAGCACCATCAGGAGTATTAAAATAAATACGGTACTTGTCTTTATGAGAAATTGCTGGAATATATTTCTCCATCCATGCTTTTCGCCCTTTCCTCATTTCAACCCAGTAAGCAAGAGGTGGTGATTTTCCTTGAAATTTTTCAAATGATACTCGATCGGTTACAACATTGAAAATATCAAACTCCTGCCCATTATCGATGATATCATAGCATGGTGACGAACTTTCTGAGTCATCCTTCACTTCCTTCTGCGAGGCTTTCCACTGATTATATCTTGTTTGGGCATCAGGTATTTCATCTAGCTCCTCCTCTGTTTGTGGACCATTTGGACCAAACATCTGCTCATATAGCTTAGCAACCATCTCTAACCGAGACTTACGTGACTTAACTTCTCCAGGTTCCCAATACTCTTCATTACTTCGACGGATTAATTCTTCCAAATCAACACCATTGTCGCCTTTATCATAATCATCCACGTAATTGTACTCTTGGAAATAATGTTCATCAGGTTCCTGCCCTTCTCTAAGCTTATCTTCAAGTATTACAAACCAATATCCAAAATCATCATGTCCCAAATGACCTTCTCGCGCACAGTTTTCAGTTTCTGTCCACTGATTAAAATCACCAACCAGAGAACAATACCGAGCACCTAAATGGCATTCCAGTAATCAGTTTGGTGTTAAAACATTAAAAAAATTATCAAGCAGGACACAACACCTAGCACTTTATCAATTATAAATCATATGGCAGCATCTTGACCATCGCATAAGATTAGATGTTCAAAGTGGCTGAGATAAAATGTGCACAAAACAATAGATAGTAATTAGCAATGTAGATTAAAAACTGATTTGGGATGACAATGCAATTGAAAAGTCCTAGAAAACCTAATTTGGGAGGATAATACAACAGAGGAAGCCCAAAACTTACATGTAAAACAGATGAGTTATTGCTTAAATGAACATTTCAAGCTTTCTAATATAATAAAGAAAACTAGGACAATAATGTCGCTTTAAGGTAAATCATTGTGAGGCAATCTGACAAAATATGTTTAAATTATTTTGAAAGTGGGAGAAAAATTAGTATTAGAATTTAGAAATCAAGGACTCCATTATAACGTTTTTTAGAATTGGAGGGCCATGACCTACTATGGCCCTAGAGAGGCTGTCTCTGTTGCTATTTAGCGTAGGTTGATAAATTTGTTTTCTAGTCTTGTTGACTGAAACAGAATAGGTCCTGCTTGCTTGTTCAAAAAAATGATGACTACAAAATGACTGTATTATGGCGTGGGGGATCTATAATAGGATAAGTTATCACCGAGAATCCGAGATAAGTCTGGATTAGGACATAAGATATGGTTAATAGTTGTTTTTCAGCTATTATATCTCTTAGTTAGCTCAAGCATTGATAGTTGTGCAGTTGTGCTTTCGCCTATAAATGGAGGATGCTTTCTTTGTCATTGAGGAAGAAAAGAATAAAACAGAAGGGTCTCTAGAATCTCCCTCGCTTCTCTAATAGGGCTAGAATCTTGGCAGCGTCTTGTGGGGTGAACATCTGTCCAGTGGACCAAGGGTTAGCTCCCAACTTTCGGTACTCAGACCTGTAAAACAGGACCATAACAGATTGCATGTTGACATGTGAAAGTTTTAGAGAGTGAAATTCAGCTTGGACCCCCTCTTCTTACCAAAGTTACACTCTACTACTCTAGAACCCCTTTAACCAATCCTTCCATTTTAGACTCCCTTTTCTTCCTTTTTGTTTTGCTTTGGACCATATTTTCCTCTTCTCCTCAAGCTCGGACAAAAAGCTGAGACCATCTCCAGGTAGACAGAGAATGTTAGGGCAGGTAGTGGAGGCGTGAGAAGTGCCGCTAGGGAGGATATAGTGGTGGCACACTCACCTGACTGTGAGAAGAGGAAAAGGGATACAAACTGAAAGAAAACAGAAGAAACAGGGGGTCGAAATTGAAAATATGGTTAAATTGGGTTTACAGTGAAAAAGAAGAAGGGATCCAAACTGAAATTCTCTCAAATTTTTAAGTGCACATGTGATCATATGAGGACCCTTGTGCATTGAAGCTGGTTCTGCTTGGGACATAACAATAAAAGGTCATTTTGTGCAGAAGAGAAATGGGTAGGAATACCAGCAGACTTGTAAATAGCAGGATGACAATTTTCACATCATCTACTGTAAACTTAGCTAAACATACTTTTAATTTTATTTCTTCCATACCCAAGTATCGAGATTTAAGGTTATTATTTATGGGCATATAACAGTACCAATGCAAACCAATCCCCAAGATAATCCATACCTGGTGCCCACTCCATGAAATCCACGCGGTGCTGCCGATGTCGATGCATGCCCATTAACTCAAACCTTCCAGGAAAACAAACACAGAAAGATCAATGGGCACATCACACTGGTACACTACCAAAAAAGAATCAGAGAATGGCAACAAAACTTAAGACAAGATGATAGTGGAATTACCCAGATGACACCACTTTGAGATCAATAAACCGAGAGTATAGCTCCCATCGGCGGTCTTTCAAAGCCTTGTGCCTAACAACGAAAAACATGATAAGCAAAGAGAATTGGTTCACAGATAATCCTACCAATATAATGCTTGTATGATGAAAGCAGCCACGCGTTGGCCTCTACCACAGGCTTGCTGTACAAAATGCTATATTGAATCCAGTATTGGTAATGTGTAGCGTGTAGGTGACTGAGGGTCTCCTTCCTTGGCTCCCTTCTGTAGTCTCTGCTATTCCCTTCTGCACGGACTACTTATACTGAATCATACGAGCATCACAAAAGTATCGGACCTACGTCAAAAAAAAGCACCACCTCTTTTCTGACAGATAACCCAACGTGTGAATCAAACACATCCTACAGAGCCAGGAATTCAAGAATTCGTGGCCAAAATCCCAACCAATCCCACATCCCGTGTTCTGGTGATGCTGAAATTGGCTGGCAATGCGTACTAAACACCCCCATTAATTGACCAATTCCAGCAAATTTAGTGATTGGGGAACCGAAAGTTGGACTCTGCCATAACAGACGCTCGGTGAACGTACCGGTCACGGAGGAATTGGGCAAATGCGCGATCGGAGATGCCGTGCTTGGTGAGGAAGCCCACGGGGTCGACGGCGTCGCCGCGGGCGGTACGCTGCGTCCGCTGCTTCTGCTGCCGAGGCCTGGGTGCGCGCTCTTGAGGACCTGTACGGCCGGACGAGGACGAGGAGGAAGAGGAGGGGACGCAGCGGCAGGGGCAACCATCCCGGCGGCGGAGGCGGGAGTGGCGAGTGGTTGGAAGGTGCGCGCCACTAGAGAGGGGTGGGCGGCGGGGCGCGGCGGCGAGAGGAGGAGGGGGTCGTGCGAGGGCTATAGGGCAAGAAGCCATTTTTGGATAGGAGCGGCCGTCGGAGCGAAGTCCGAGAGGCGGCGGGGGTCGGGGGTTTTGGAGAGGGATAAGAGGCATAAGAAATTTGATTAAAAAAAAGTAAGCTTCAGTAGATAATATATCTTATTTTTGTATTTTGACGGCACAGCCCAATGCCCCAATCAAGTTCACCCCTTATCCCTTAGCATAATAATAGTTACCATATAATTATCATACAAAAACATGTATCGTAACAGTAGTTACCGTACAAACAAACGTATCATAGCAGTACTGTATAGGGCATGCTTTGCAATAACAATTACCACATAAGGATACGTGTTGTAATATCAATTACCATACAAGCACATGTATTATAACAATTTATCGTACAAACACACGTATCGTAACAAAAGTTACTGCATAGACACGCTTTATAAGGACAATTACCATCTAAAACCAAATATGCCTTTTTGAGCCATATGAAATTCCTGTATTGGTAAAAACAGTTTTGGGTATTCAGGAATTTCATCCTCAGCCTTCAATTAAGGTTGAGCATTTGCACTCAAATTTATCCTGATCATCCTCTAATTAACATTGTACATATAATGGTTTGCGTTAAAAGACTTGTGCAATTTAAGTCTTCTGTCCGTAAACAATTGCTTGAAACATGTCCTTTAAAACTTTTACATCACAAGAGTATGATTCGTTACGTTTTTAGGGTGTTGTTTTAGAAGGAAATGATTAATCTACACCCATAACAATTTTTGTGTCTAGAACAGAATTGCTTGAAACATTACCTTCTAGAATAACACACTACAAAAATGTTATCAATCATCTTCCAATGATGTATAAACACCAACAAATGTAGTTCAGACGATTCCATTTTGGACATAGCCAGAAAACAAACATTACATTCTAAAACAACACCCTAGGAAAATGTGCTCAATTATCCTCTGTGATGTAAAAACACCAACGAATGTGTTTCTAGTAATTTCATTTTAGACGTCGATGTTGTAAATAGTGCCTTCCACTAAAACTGAAAGTAGCCTAGATGGGTGAATAAGCGACTGAAAATTTCTCCAAAAACTGTTAAGTTCGGATCTTCCGGGGTCTAAAAGTTTCGGCTTGAGTCAAATGTTCCGGACTCTATGGGAAACTTCGTAGGTTTCGGGGTCCGAAAGTCCGAAAGTTCCAGACACTCCAAAAAATCCATAAACAACTTTGAAATAAAATTTAGCCAACAATCTAAGTGAATACAAGTGTAGATATGATTGCTAGCATTGTATTTTGCACAAGAAAAATTAGATCAATCTAGTGAGCAAGTAGATCAACCAGTAATAAGCTATGAGCTAGCAAGCATGCAATATAGAGACAGTGACACAAGGATTTTTTTCGAAGTTCGGATCTATGATCCTACGTCTTCGTTGAGAGACCACAAAGGTTAGGTCTCTCTCAACCCTTTCCTCACCAAGCGACCACAAAGATCAAGCTTGGTTTTCTAGATAATAAAAGACACTCCAAGTGTATCAATATTGTCTTCCCTCTAATGACATATAAGGTCTAAGATCCATATTCACCAAAATCCTAGTGATCTTTAGCATCACTGTTAGAAACTTAGTGATATAGATAATAAGCAATAACTTGCTAATCACATTACTATGCGACTCTTGTCTGTTGGGTGGCATCCAATGTCTCGGTTCCCAACTCTATGTCCTAAAGCTTAAAACCATTTTGATAGCTTTGTTGAGCAAACTAATACTATGTTTGTGAATGTCCGACGTCCACTCCATGTATAATGATTGTTTGATGGCACTTTACTTTAGTAAACCTACCACTAACCGATCAAAAATTTAATAAATATAGCTATTAGTATAAGGCATCAAAATTCTCAACTTTTCTAAGAGAACCTATCCTATCACGAGAAATACATCCACCATGGGTATAGCATGAAAGAATGGTATGATAGAAAAATAGTCGTTACACACATATAATCATATTATATTGTAAATAGTATGATCTTTCAAATAATAGTGGTCTCTATCGACATGGTTCCACGGTAATTTTCAGTGTCATCCCTCCTGTCTTGTGGTGATCACCATCACCATCATGCTTGAAGCCTTTATAGAAAGATAATAAGTTACTATATTTAATAGCTGGGAAATAAATTACATGAGGATTTCAGCATGCATCATATGTCAACACGTAAGTCGTTATACAATAATGGAACAACCTTAACTCGGTAGTGATAACTTGCGACACGTGGGTCATACCATCATTACACATAGATCATCACATGACATTGATGCCATACTATTTATGTCATACCTTGCAAAGTTAAGCATAGAACGTGTTCTACCAATATGGTATGAGGGAGTCACTATAACAATCTATGTGTGTACGTTATGCAATGTAGTCTTGCGCTAGCCGGTCAACAGGCAGGGAGTCGAGTGGGAGCCGCCCTCCACGGGTTTCAGGGCAGCTTCATGAAAACCTCACGAAATTACACAGATCACATATGTAAAATCGTTATGAAAATCTCATTGGATCGATCACATCGATCCGAATCCAAGCCATTTAGAATGTCTCAGTTTTCACCAGATCAAGTATATCGATCATTGCTAAAGATGTGTTGAGCAAACCACAACACATGACCTTGATTAGTTGGCTCAATCTATTGGCTATTCATGCGGTTAGCCCCAATGGTAAATCCAACCAGTAGGGATATGTCATATGAACATTAAAAAAGGTAGGCTACATACTATAACAATTGTTTTCTACCATATTCAACCAGAAAATATGCGAGTAAAAAAGGGTCATGATCGTTACCACTAGACATATAGTGCAATATAATAAGATTTGGAGTAACTGATGCAACATATATGCACGTCGGTTTAGAGAAATTAGTTAATCACGTTACGAACGGATCACCTAGTCCTTGTCCTCCTCCCAACTGCCGCCTCGTCGATCAGCGCGACAGCAACAACAACAGCGCCTCCACGGAGTCCACACGTATGGGGATGAAGCGTCGTGCGCCGATGTACTAGCACCACACGTCTAACTAGGATTTCTTGGCTAGACGTGATGGAGGTGGTGGCTTGGGTTTGTGGCAAGATACTCTATAACCCATAATCCCTCCTCCACATATTTTATATAATGTATTAATGGGCTTCCATGTTGTAAACCCACTAAAAACCAAATCGCTCATGGACCAATATTCATTTTAATCCAATTCAAATTGTTTATGATTATCTCTCGGACATAAAATGTCTCCTGTGGTTTTTAAACTAACACGACTCTCTAGTAACCCCTCTGTTGAGAATTTATTAAAAATTTTGAGTTTGTTTTTGACATGTCTTATTGCTTTAATCTGGACATGCATCTTATCTTAAACTATTAAATGATACAACCTTTTTTTTAAAAAACATAGCACAGTTATGAAAAAATATTTATTAATTTTTAGTATTAGTTTTATTCCTTTTAGCATTTAAATAACTGTATATGTATAAACCTCATCTCATCTGTCCTCGATCTACCGAATCAACTCGCCGCCACGAAAAACTTAGGTGGGCGTGCGAACCGGTAAGACTTGACGGGACGAAAGTCACGAAACGAGCGACCCAGTAGCCCGTACGATAGAAAGCGAGGCGGCGTCCGAACGCGCGGCGTGCCGAACGTGCGGCGCGCAGCGATTCGCCGTCCCAGTCTCACGCCGATGGTCCACGGGCTGGGACACGGTGACAGCGACGTCTCGCTCGCCCGCCCGCCCGCTCTCCCCCCGCCCCGGCGGCCGACGGACAGACTACCGGCCCCAGCCGCGCCACGTCTGCCGCTGTGCACCGCGCACACCCGATGTCGCCGGCTCATTACTTCGCTGACCCCCATCACCCGCGTGCGCGCGCGCGCGAGCGTACGCACGTACCGCGCGCGAGGTGTAACCACCGCCTCCCCTAATTGCGAGTCACGCGTCGCAGATGACCAAAAAGAAATACCTAATCGCACAGTGTCAGTGTCACACCGGCACTAGCGTGGCGAGGCTGCGAGCTGTAATTAAAAACGGCAGGAATGAATAGCAACAACGACATGGGATTGGGAAAGGAAAGTAAACGGCCAGCTGTGACAAGAAAGAACAAAAGGAGTAGCACATCTCTGAAAGAATCCATATTGCTTGTGATTGCAAGGTTACAATCGCTTATCACGTGGTTACCACCGCAAAAGCGCTCGCTACACCCGCCATTACAGCTACTCACATCGCCGTAACAATCGGCGTTACGGCTGCTCACGTCGCCGGGGGAATCGCCATTACGGCTGCTCACGTCGCCGTGAGAATTGCCATGGGCATGTGCGGTCCCCGCTGTTGGGTTTCCAGAGTTGTCGACGAGAATGTCACGGTCGACGTCATCGGGCACCTCCTCCGGCTCCAGCGAGGCTGCAGGCTCAGGCTCGTCTCCCACGCCGCTGGCTGAATGGACCGTGATCCAGAGCGCGTTCCATGTCCAGTCCGGGACTGCTGGCGCGCCGGCGGCCAGGGCGCGGACTCTGTCGGTCGGCGCCGCGGTGTCGTCGGTGTCCGCCGTCGAGTCGTCCCACAGGGCCTGATCGAAAATGCTCTTGGGGGACACGAAGATATCCTTCTCGGTGATCCTTGGCATGGAATTGGAGGATGAGGCGGCGACGGCGGCGGCCACGAAGTGGTGCTCGAGCAGCTGCTCCGCCGTCCACCTCTCCCTGGGGTCACGATGCAAGCACCTGGCCAAGAAGTCCTTGCCGTCGTCCGACAGCCACTTGGGGAACTCCGGGACTTCGCCGGAGAACGCGACGTGGTGGAGCGCGGAAACGGCGTCAGTGAATTGCGGCCATGGCGCCCCGCCGGTGGCCATCTCGATGACCGTGCAGCCGAGCGCCCATATGTCCGCCTCCGGCCCCTGCTCCTCGCCCCGCGCAGCCTCCGGCGCCATGAACATCGGAGTGCCGCCCCTCAACAGGACGCAGTCAATGCAACCGCCGTGACCGGCCACCCGCCGGGCGCACCCGAAGTCGGCGATTATGGCGCGCCCATCGGATCCGATGAGGACGTTCCGGCCCTTGACGTCGCAGTGCGCGACCCCGGCGGCGTGGATATGCGCCAGCCCGTGCAGGATGTCGCGCACGCGCGACCGAATCAGGCTGTCCTCGTACCGGCCGCCGCTCCGCTTGATCTCGTCGGCCAGCGAACCGCCGGGCGCGTACTCCAAGAACATGTCGTACACCAGCCCGGCGGCCCCGTCCTCCGCCGCGGACACGCCGGAGCCAAGGCACCTCACGACATACGGCGAACTCAGCCCACAGAGGATGCTCTGTTCCCGCCAGAGCTCCCCCGCCCTGTCGGCCCCCACGGACTTCACCGCAAAGACCTCGCCCGTGCCGCTGTCGACGGCGAGCGACACGGTTGCCGAAGCGCCCCGCCCGATGGCCGGCCCTCGAGTCCACTCGCCGACCCCCATTCTTGCCGCCGAGAGGTGTTTGGTACTGCCTATTGCTACCGCCACGCCTTGTGGCAGTCTGTATTGTGCTTCGCTTATGTAGCTCGGCAGCTAGCTGAGAGATCGGCGATGCCTTGGAACGGCGAGGTGGTTAGCGTAGCGTAGGCTGTCCCGTCCAAAGCGGAGCAACTAGCAAGGCGTCCGAGCTGGTAAGGGGCGGCCGTCGTGCGAGGAGAAGATTCGCCACGTGGGAAGACGCCAGTGGCCATCGGGAGGCATTTGTGGTGAGAGATTAGTGGGATTTTGGCGTGCCTCCAGCCTCCCCCGTACTTTTTTCCTCGTGCTGGAAGGAACCAACTAACCCATAGATAGATAATGTACAAAATGAACTCAGAGCTAAGGCTTCTATCTGAAATAACTTGATAGCTTATGATCATGATTAAAGTAGAAGCATATTTTGTGTTAAACAGAAAAATTATAAATAGTTAAATATTAATTATAATTAGCAATATAACTTATAATCCTGATTATTTAAGCTGTACTAAAGAAGGCTAAGTTTGTCACGTTCCAGTGCTAAAATTTGTACTTAACTCTCCGACCTTCTACAAATTTTATTGTATAAAATTGTAGCACCCTGGTATTTCAATCGTTTAAAAATTAATTAAGAAATACATTTTGTAGAAATCGTTCGTAGAAAATCAATTAAATAAACAAGTTAAATATGTTCTTAATTTCTTCCATATAAAATCGCAGCGGGAGAATTTTTTAATTCTACATACTTTAAAATTCTCTTCCCAACAAATTTCTTTAATTTTTAGAGCAATAGATTTAACTTTACTAAAACGAAGTCATTGATGATGATGGTATCAATATTAATTTCATCCACCAAATTCTTCTCAATGCATAAATTTTCTAGATCATCTAATCTTTCTCAAAACAATGTAGAGCTTAAATAGTTCTTTAATAATTTTAACTTAAAAATTTTTCTTTCAGCTCACCCTGCAGTTACAGGTGCAGTAAATAAGAGGATAACAGTGTGCTTCTCTATATACTCAAAAAAAACTTTGTAAAAAACATTGGCTTATCTCGCAAAGTCAATTGCATAACCTTGACTGAGACACCATATCATTTATCTTAACATCATATGAACTATCTAGAGAGAAAGTATTTGCAAATTTCATACAACAATCTTTCAGTTTAATATCATCCAATGACTTTTGAATGCTTACAATTCTTCAAATCTATTTTTAGTGAAGTGTTTTCCACATCAACCATAACAAAAAAGTTATTCAGAAGCCTTGTCAGCTAGTAGAATTTCTTCATTGTAATCAGTTTCATCAAATTGTTTCGACATAAGAGCACGACAGAGGAACAGAGCCACTCAGGTGGCTGATTCCGTTTTTTTTCCGGTTTAACTGTCAGTCCAGTCTGATTTTTTATACTATTCCACAGAGCTCTTCTACACTTATACAGTTCTACTTCCATATTAATATATCGTACAGACATTGGACATTGGATTGGAGGCCATAGCTGATAGCTTGCCCACAAGGCTTTCCTGCGGATTGGCTGCGCGCTTAATTATTAGCTTTTCAATTTAATTAGTCTCAACAACCTGCGATCGTTGGCACGCAAACATTTAATTAGTCGAAGACCTCTCTCCATCTCCCTCGTTGCAGCATCGAATAATTGCGTGGCAATTGGCACTCGTTTAGTCGTTTTCCTTTCTAGAAGCTTAGTAACCTTTTGGCTTTGCACTCGAGGATTGCTCATACTAATTACAAATAGGTACTTAATTCATAGTCACGTACGCTATTAGTCTGGAGCTAAAATTTGAAGTAACTTACCTTTGACGAACACAATACTATCTGAATGGAGATTTTTATTATATTGCAGTACAAATTGATGCTGTCGATCGGACATAACATCTCTTTCAATCTTCATATATATTATAGTTATGACTCAATCCTACCAAGTTGGAAAATCAGTGGCAATGGCTTTTTATGATTTTAGGATCACACCTCGCAATTTGCTAAAATTATTTGTTTTATTTTAAAGCTAACCAAACTCAGCAGAGTTTGTTATGATCTGGTTTTAATTTGTTCTTCCCTGCTTTCGCGTCAAAGTACATTTGGTTTGGGAGAACTTTTGTGGTATTATACTATCACTAGAAACGATTTTAGACATAAGACTATCACAAAATCAGTTATAAGTAGTGATTCTTTAGTGCTAGTTGTGTTTGAGCTGACATGAAAGATGCATCATTGTCGGTTTATCTCGAACCGACACTTATATGTTTTATTAATTAGTGCTGGTTTGTGACACTAACTGACACCGATACTTTGTAATTCTAGTACCACTATTTGGTGCAAAAATATCTTATTTCTGGGTTGAATAAAAATAAAATATGTGAATGAATTCTATTAGGAGTACTAGTAGAGAGCAACTTAAAATTTCCCTTTGTTTGGAGGTTTTCATGCCACCCTATAAATGCAACCAAAACAGTAGTATGTTTCTAGTCTGAAATGCTGATTCGGTGGCATGTTCGACTTGACATTTCAAGCAAACTGTCACGGCTATTTGTATATAGGACGAAATCCTACCAACCATTTTGGCCCAAAAATAAGTCCAACAATTTCTGGGCAATTGCCGACAGCAGGCAACTACCTTTCTCTCAAAAATGAAATCACCAAGAGCTGATTTATGTCTAGAGGATGTCTTATCAACCAGATAAAAAATAAATATTTATTTATTACTTATTATTGAACATAAGTATATCTCTAAGACTAATATGTGCATTCATTAGTCTAAAAATCTGTCTATAAAAACAAAAACAAAATATAAATGGTTAAGCGTACACCCTTTTATGCGACCCGTACTACAGAATTTGAGCTGAAGTGTCGCAGAGCTGCTGTCACACGTTCTGAGAGGAAAAGACACCGGTAGGTCATCCCTTAACATACACATTTCGCATGGACCTCGTGACTCGTTTGCAACGTGCATGCGAAGTTCTCTCGACTCCCACGGGAATTGAACTTCTCCGGTAGAGGTAAACAAGTGCTGCAATAAAAATTGCAACGCATAAACTCTGACTGCGGAGAATCCGTGCCCAAAATTTCTGCATTTCAAAGGTGGAGCCCTCAAAATTTATCACTAAAAAACTAAAAAATTATGTTATTTAATTATTTGTTACTTATATTAATAATATGTAGAATTATAGGCTAAAACGATGAATAATTAAGTCACTTTTTTTAAGTACGATAAATCATCGAATACCCTTGTATCATCGTGGACTATTGGTCATTCTGGAACAGATGATCTGTAGCAGCGCACGGCCGTTCAGATAGCTGTGTTAATAAAGACGACCCATCAGACGGTGATCAGTCTAATGGATGCATCACCAGCAAGATCGATGGATCGATCGATGCATGAATGATTAGGTGTGCGGTACGGTATTTGGTTTGGTGTCACATCCAGGCTCCAGCAAACGTCAGGGCTAGAACCAGGAATTGAGGTGTGGAAGGCCTGTCCAGTTGTCCTGTCGCCATGCATGCAGGCGATCCATCCATCGCATGCAACAAATATTAGGAAAAGAAAAACGTGGACGATCATATCGAGTTGTTGAGGCGGCATGCATGCAGCAGGCCACGCTCGATCGCACATCGCAATCGCGGTTACGACTGATCGAGCTAGATATTTTTATTATTTGTATATGTTAGGCTAGCTACAAATTAATGCCTCGTGACGAATATCCATCCGATTGATTTGGTTGGCGATTTGCCTAATTGCGTGACGCAACCTGCACCGTCTACAATTCGTTTAAGACAAAATTTACAGTATCCTATAAATATTATAAATCATTTATTTGTTTTAATCTAATTAGATCATCCTAGATTTTTCTACGTAGACTTTTTAATTTTCTACGCAGACTTTTTAATTTTCTGAGTTAACTTTTCAATTATCTGCTGGTCACCAAGTATTTTTTTATTTTAGTTTATTTTTAATCCTAACTAAAATCAATGGTCCAGATTAATATTAAATATTACCTTTTAAAAGATAATAGATATACCGTAAGAGCTCTTCTTTAATTACCCAACGCAAGCATTTACGTAGTAATTTGAACAGGAACATGAACAGGAAATTAGCCGGCCTTGTACGCCTGCAGTATGCGCCTCGCAACAAGATGCATATTGATGTTTGGACCGTTCTCTTCTGTACGTCTTCTTGGCACTGAACAAAAAAACTGGTGGAAACCAAAGAGTGTGGATGCTAACTAAAACATTAATTACTGTAAGCATAAGTTTCTGTATATGATCGAGGTCGTGAGTTTGTAGCTCTGTATAGTGTCTTCTTGAAAAGACAAATCAAATGAAGGTACTTTTATTAGAACTGCATAATGTTAATCCCAGACTAGCTATGCAGGGTCAGCCGATATTTCAATGGCTTAGGGCGAAATTTTAAAAAGAGTCTCATTAAACATAAACTTTAAAATATTTATGGATTTGTTTGCTAAATCTTTGTGAGCTGGTCTATATAGATTCTTCTATTATGGAATCAAGATTAAAGTGATTATTTGGAATTTCTCGAAATTGCTGATTTCTGGATTTAGTACGTCCAGTTTGTTTGTTGGTTGCCTGGTCTAGATGTGTGTATATATATATGTGCGTATATATACATACATCCTGCTATATTTGCTGTTGTGTCTAGCTGAGAAAAATATACATAGACAAGATTTTATTACTTGCCCTTGGTTCCGTGAAAGAGGGTCGAAATTAGGGCACTCGTTACATCTCGAATATTGATTACTATAAACGGAAAGGTTTCTTGTGGTTAACTAGTAACGAACCTAGAACAAGTTTAGACAGATACCCCGTAGTTTATTTCCCAGCCTTCTCCCATGTAAATGCAATCAAGAGAACCTCGCAGCTCATATACTGTGTAATTTACTTTCGATATATTTTACAATGTTTTGGGGCTTTCGGCACAATCATGTAAGATACTCAAACGATCAGCAGCTAACTCTGTTTCGCATGAACATCGAACAATTCTCATTTTATCATAGAAACAACATTTGGTCGACAATGTGCGCTGTCTGATATTTACAGGTGTACATCTTTTTATACTTTCAGATCATTACAGATGGAGATTATGGGTACCTTTGTAAGAGGTTCAGTGGTAATTTGAGATATGGTATGTCATAGCAGAACGTTCAACTAAAGATGTGACTTCTTGTATGAGAGTTTACCAGTAACCGACTTGGCCATTCAAATATCTACAGACTTCAGGCACCCAGAAGTTTCTGCATGGTGGACCATTCAATGGAGTAAGCTAGAATATGAACTACACTTTATCATTGACAAAAAGTAGGTTTACCTTGAGATCATGTCATCCTTAAGTATTCTTCTTGCCATCAGAACGTAACAATGTGAGGTTTGCTCCACTAGGCGGTCATATTAAAGCTGTAGACCTTCAGACTGCTTTTGGGCAGCTAGGGCTTTGGCTTCTGCATCCTTGACCTTGTCTGCCTTTTCTTTTAGCTTCAGCTTCAGCTTCTGGATCTCCTCATTCAATGAAGCTATATCTTTTTTGTATGGATTGCTCTCATCAGATCTTCCAAGCAGCTTAGCTTCCTCCAATGCCTTGTTCTGCTTTGACACTTCATCCAGATTTTTCTTAAGCCCTCGTATTTCTCTGATGTAGTGATGGAGCCGGTCAATGACTAGAGCAAGGAATAAGGAGTATCCTGAAACAATGTTGTGTAAGTATGTTATGTGTGAAAACTGAAAAATCCCTTATGAAACTACAAATTGCATGACAGCACATTAATACCATGCTAAGACTGAAAAAGGAATTGATAGACATGAGGAATTGTTGCATTTTGACCTAACTGCTAATGTTCTTCCCATGAACATCGAAAAATATTACTATTAAAGATTGTCCATCATGCTGTATACTGATTATTGAATAGAAGGATATTTAATATATAGACCCCAAAATTTGCATTGTATCACATCAAACAAATCAATAGAAGTTGAATAGCAAACAAGGAGTGCCTAGTGTACAGTATTGAAGACTAAAATATTAATATATTTCTGGAACAGCAGATGCTAGTAGAATGAGAATAGATATTTTTCTGTTAACAGAGCAAGTAAAGTCTTTGTTATAAAAAAGGTTATTAAGAAAACTTGAAATATGGTTCAGAAGGATGAAAGAAATTCGATATAAAAAACAAAGGATCAACCCAGATTTAAGCCAGTTTACAAGGAATATTATAATTCCACAAAAACTGGATACTTGTATCACCACCACTATAAAGCAAAGATACATGACAGAATAAAAGCACACAGAACTTACAGATGCAATAAAAAGGTTATACTCTGAGAAAATTGAATAATCAGTCATTAAATTTTGTTGAATAGATTACATATTTACTCTCTACCTTTTTTATTATGCCATTGGACAGGCTTAAGTACTTGGCAGAAGTAAGCAAGTTCAGCAGTTTCAGGGCTAATGGAAGTAAAAGAATGAAATTTGCAGAAACAAATAGAAAAGTGTTTTCTTTTTAAAAAAATTAAGATCTCAACTCCAACAATGAATAGCTCAAAAACAACAGGATACACAACGTAATGTCACAGGGATAGGGGTCGAGGCCGCATTCTTCAACCCCAATGGGTCGTCCCTGTCCTGGGCACACCGGACAATCTCTGTCCTTGCCTTATTAAAACCTTTCAACAATAGTGCCCCACATTACTAGATCCAGTTCCTTGACCCATCGACCCAGAAACTTTTGTGACCAAACAATATATGATTTAATGAAATAGAAAAGCTATCAGTTTTTTCTAACTCAATGAGCCCATGTATGAACAAATTAAAGGCAACATGATCTCCATCAATGGGTCATGAAAAAGGTTATATACCAAAACATGTAATTAGATTTATGAGTAAAGAATTAATGCATTGATATATTCTATCCAACCTGTTGTAGTTAAAGGACATGCCACAGCAGTTGCTCATAAGTACATAACTGCAAGACGCGCAACAAAGTTGACTACAGGTTTTGGCAAGAAAAATCATTTGAATATTAGCAGATCAAAAGAAGGATTAGGAAGGAGTTGCAGTTAAATTAAGTACATGTCTGTTTAAGAAAGTTCAGTCGAGTCCATCACATGTTAAAAAACTTAAGTATGGATTTCTTGGTTTCCAAAATCAAATGGACCACACCTTACATTTTTTATATAAAAGCATATGCATCGTAACCTTTGAGAATCGAACAAGACAAACTATTTCACTCCTTTATTCCCTATCTTTCAACTCCTCTAATTCCTCTGGCCTCAAGTTATGCCTACTGACTTCTAATACCTTCAATCCCTTCAAGTCATGCTGCCTAAGTCAGGCTTTGCACTGTGTAATAGCTACCCCAATATGAAACAAGGTCCAAAGCAATTCCTTGAACATTTTTTT
>KE372282.1:208158-224311 GCA_000418225.1 Zizania latifolia
AGGAAGAGAGAAGAGGAAGAAAGGGAAAATGGAGAAAAAAAAGAAGAGGTAGAAAGAGGAATTGAAGAAAAAAAGAGTAGATAAAGAAAAAATAAAAAGAAAAAAGATTTTATATCTAGAAATGGAAGGTTTATTATTTTATACACTTGCAGTTCAAATTTGACTTGTTTCAATTTAAATCCTAGAAACATAATTAATTAATTAAAAATAGTATCCTATGTGACAACTTTCTCGAAATATTTTTAAATTTTTATAATAGCATCTACATATTATATTATAACACTGTGACAGGTCTCGTATTTTTCAAACTTCATTTGATTTTTTTAGAATTAAAAAAACATTAAGCTCCACGTTGCCAATCAAGTGTCGCAACATAGATTTTTTAAAATTTCTTTTCATTTAGTGGGTACGGCCTACAAATGGACTCAAAAATATGAATATAATTTTTCTATAAATTTTGGTTCATTATTTCATGCACTTGCAGTTTAAATTTGGCCTATTTCAATATAAATCCTAGAAACACACTTAATGAATTAAAAATAGTAAATTGAATCAGAAAAATATAAAAATTTTACATGAGACAATCTATATTGTATTTTGATCATAGAAAAAGTTTTAAGTTTAAACGAAGATTTAATCATCGATTTACTTTTAAACTCAACCAATTCCTTCTTTAAATCCTAATTCCTTTTTGAAGAATCTCCGGCTTTCTTAACATCGTACGTGACAACTTTCTTGAAATATTTTTAATTTTTTATCACAGCATATATGTATCATATCATAACACCATGACAGGTCTTAGATTTTTTAGACTTTATTTGATTTTGTTAGAATTAAAAAACCAGTAAGCTCCACGTCGCAAATCAAGTGTCGCAACCTAGGTTTTTTAAAATTTCTTTCTATTTAGCGGTTACAACCTACAAATGGACTCAAAAATATGAATATTATTTTTCTATAAATTTTGGTTCATTATTTCATGTACTTGTAGTTCAAATTTGGCCTATTTCAATATAAATCCTAGAAACACACTTAATGAATTAAAAATAGTAAATTGACCTAGAAAAATACCAAATTTTTACATGAGATAAGATATATTGTATTCTAATCATAGAAAAAGTTTCAAGTTTAAACAAAGATTTAATTATCGATTTGCTTTTAAACTCAACCCATTCCTTCTTTAAATCCTAATTCGTTCTCGGAGGATCTGCGGCTTTCTTAACATCGTACGTGACAACTTTCTTAAAACATTTTTTTATTTTTTATCACAGTATATATGTATTATATCATAACATCATGATAGGTCTCAGATTTTTTAGACTTTATCTGATTTTTTTAGAATTAAAAAATCATTAAGTTCCACGTTGCTGATCGAGTGTCGCAACCTAGATTTTTCAAAATTTCTTTCAATTTAGTGGATAAGAACTAATAATGTACTCAAAAACATGAATATAATTTTTCTATAAATTTTGGTTCATTATTTCAAGCACTTGCAGTTCAAATTTTACTTATTTCAATTTAATTCTTAGAAACATACTTAATAAATTAAAAATGGCAAACGGACCTATAAAAATGCAAAAATTTTACATGGAATAAGATGTGTTGTATTTTGAGTGTAGAAAAATTTTCAAGCTCAAACCAAAATTTTGACATTCAAATTTTACCTATTTTCAAGCTCATAACCATTGTTTTACTTTAAAATTTACTTCAAGATAATCCTTAAAACCCTAGACTAGGTCAACACTTCTATATTCGCGGTGATTTATGTGATATGAACTATTACTTATCACTTGTGTGTTGTGATTGTGAATCAAAGATTATATTACTGATGATATTCGGTAAATATCCGTAATCGTATTCGTATCCGCTTCGTATTCGTATCCGATAATATCCGTTTCCGTATCCGTATCCAGAGTATCCGAATCCGAATCCGAATAAAAAAAAATATATAAAAAAATATGATATCACTGATATCCATCCATATTCGATCCGTTTTCATTCCTAGTAACCTGTAACTAGAAGTCCACCAATGAGGTGAATCCTGTGGCCAAGTAGAGTTGCCTGGCCATCCGGGTCATGAGTTGTGATGTGTCATGTTTCTGACACCAAATTCCCGTGTGAGCTCGATGCAATTAGAATAGCCTTTTATAGAAGAATAATTCCATTGCAGTACTGAACTTTGGAATAATTCCCTTGCAGTACTAAATTTTTGTTTAAGGGTCCTATTGAAAATAAGAGTAGAGGGTAGATGATCTTACTCTTTGAAAAAACAGTTTGACGGTTCGAATTTAATGCTAAAAAGCTGATAAAAAATTTCAAAACATTTGTTGATATTTTTTATAGATAAAGATTTTAGAGAAATAAATTTGCCCAAAAGTGCTTCCGAAGGAGGCCTAAGACCGGGAGAATGAAATGTATGCTCGGTATGGCTCAGTCAAGAGTAAGCATATATAAAGAGAAAAGTGATTACAATTACCAGGAAAGAAACTAAAATGAGCGTGCAAATGGCAGAACAAATTGTTGCAGAAGCTTAATTTAAGCATTTTTGCAGAACAGAAGAACATTCATTTATGCAGATACGCACCAGAAAGTTAATTTAAGCATTTTTGCCTTTGCACATTTCTTTACACCTGACCCACTTCTGGGGTCACCCAGTTCAGTTAAACACATTGCAAATATATCATGTCCATTGGGACATACATCACGACGATCAAGTCTTTTGGCCTCGCCACCTCACAGGTTTTCTATGAACAATGTCTTTATTATTCAGAACACCAATAGCTTTGGAACTCAGTACCTTGGAAGCACAGCATATATTTGTGGGCTTCTAGTTATAAACTGGTAAAACATAAAGGTGGTATAAGCAAATTGCAGAAAGATAAGAGCAATAGAGTATGCATCTCTTAGTTCTTCTAATCTTAAACCTTTCATTGCATGTTGGTAATCAATGTTACGAAGGCCAAAGATAAGGAAAAAACCAGACCCCCATGATTCGACAGATTAATGATGAAACTCTAGGTTCTTTACATCCCTGGAAGGCTGTAAGGTACGGCTGGAACTGGACCATGAGAAGCAGAGTGTGCTTGTGCAGTGGCTCTTTCACTTTGTACATCCTCTCTAGCGCCATGATGCAGATACAGGTACACGTTCCCTGATCTGGAGTCTACGTATGGAGTGGTTCCAGGAATGGCTTGGGCTGGGCTTGTTGCATCAAGCAGTGACCCCCTAAATACTGTGTTCTGAACATTCAAGGCATCATTTGGAAAATGGGAGATATTTGGTTGCCATTGAAGAGTAGGTGCTAAGCTTCTTGGATCACTCATATCCTGTGAATTTAGACTGCCTGAGGGCACTGCAGGTCTAACGATAGTTGAAGGCTTGCCTGCAAAAGAGTAAGGGCATTAGTACCCTGAATGATCATTCAACAGATTTTAACTCTCATTCATCACGAATTAGTGACACTAGAAAATCAACATGCCAAATACAGATGACATCACGCTTTTCAGGAACGTAAACACAGTAATACCAGCTATATTTGCATGTCCTCCCTGAATTTGTGCATTCGAAGATCCATCTACTGCATGCTTTGTACTAGATGATGCCATATGTTTATAATCCTTTGAAGGAATTGCAGCAGAGTGCACTACTGTTGACCTATGTTTGTGCCAAAGAAAAAAAATAAAACTATGAGATATATCATACGGCGTGAAGGTATTACACAGTAATATATTTTATAATACAGGGTCGAGGAAAGGATAGGGCCCACTAGCCTAGTACCCAAACAGTTGGTCATCATAGGTCATCAAGCATCAGAATTTCAAGCAAGATTCAATTTTGCTTTCTAGCAAGACTAAAGAGTCTCAGTGGGGTTATCTGAAAAAATTAGTCCAGCTTGTACATATTATTTCTTTAGAACTTTGACCAATTGCTTAAAACACACATAATTGATAAAATTTCAATCATCTTATTCAGGTCCAGGTTTGCAACTACTATTAATCCATTACATACCTTCTTGTTGCTTTTTATTCATCAAGGTTCACAGGAAAGATTAGTGCCAGTATGACTTAAAGGTTTAGGCCTCATGGGGTACTACGGTCCTACTTTGCATTTTTCCAGCTAAAAGGCAATGCTGCAACTGATTACTAATTCTAGTGGCCACAAGGATAATGCAAGATGATAACAAATGGAAAGGACAGCCCCAAGAGATTTTTCACAGTGTATGCATTAATGCATATATTCTTTTCCCTAAAAGATTGTTTTTGGCTTGGCAAGCCAATGAAAAACCTAGCCACTCAAATGGAGATGAAACCCAAGTTTGGGTTTCAACTTTCAGCTATAGCTATCCCAACTTGCATGGGATTGAGATTGAAAGGCTTTGACGAAGAAGAATGCATATATTCTTTATGATATACCATTTTTCAAACATCCCTTGCATATATACAATTAAACAAGGGGGCAAGGTCAAGCTCCAAGTAAGGTCACCTTGGCAAAGAAGAATGTTTCCTCTGTAGTGAAACAACAGCCCCACTTCCATTCTCATTTTCCTCAACTTGAGTAAATTGCTTTCTGAATTGGTCAACAGCACTGAAAGACCAGAAACATGAGGAATGTAAGTAACTAAGTATAAGGGGTTGATAATGACTGAAAGATAGAAGATAAGCAAATTAATTACATATCTGACCTTAAATGATGAAAATTTTCCCTTTCTGTTCCACTAATGTGCTCTTTCAATAGTTGAGGATGGTACTCCAAAATTTCTCGAAAAATCAGTTCCTTAATATCCTCCTTTGTTGCTCTACGACGCTCAAATTCAAATTCCATCTTTGGAATTGGTTGACAAGAAGGCTCGCGCTCTACCCTTGCCAATCCATTGAAGTATGGATCTGCCAATGCCTAAAGTTTGTAAACATGTCCAGACCATCAGGACCAATAGAAAACATAGCATAACATAGTAAGATTAATGTCAGGTATAGGATCAAGAAAAAAATCATTTGTATGACATGCCTCTTCCGCAGATGGACGGTCCTTTGGATCAAAAGCTAGAAGCTTCCTAAGCAATTTTAATGCTAATGGATCAGCCTTTGGAAATTTGTGCGAAAATGATGCAGGCTGCTTTTTCCGCATGCACGTCAGATATTTTCTTGCTTTGTCATTCCGCACCTTATCAGAGATAAGAATGGCAAAATTTACAGTCATATATTATCTCAAAATCCTAATTTGATAACAAATTTCCAACAATCAGCTATTGTACCTGAGAAATAGCATCCACAGTGGGTGTTCCCAGAAGATCAGTTATCAAATCCAACTGGTGAACAACATTTTTACCAGGAAATAGTGGCTTTCCAATCAACACCTCAGCAAAAATGCATCCTATACTCCATATATCTATAGCTGGTGTGTACTGCAATACAAATAATGGTAGATTTTAGCAACAACAAATAGCACACCAAGTAAAATAATGATCGGTGGTTCATTTTACTGCATAAAAGATAGAACATGAAATTAAAACTATAAATGCAATACCACTAGTCACAGAATAAATTAACGTCTTCTAATTGGGATAGTTCAAGTGTTCCATTAGTCCAGATAATGATGACCGCACTTCCACTAAAAGGACAGATAGTCACATTTTCAAATTTGCAAAAAATTAAGGCAGTACATATTACTATAGTACTTCCTGTCAGTAAAACATGTTTTAGGCATGTTTCATGTCAATTTAAACAATTTTTAACATCAATATATTTCTAAATATTTAGATTGGATGCATGAAAACAACATGTATAGATTTGTCTCAAAAAGTACTTTCAATCTTTCATAATGTAATAATATTTTCAGGTTATTCAAAATATTTTCCAGTGGAAACTGGTGGATGTTGCATTTTGAAGACCATGAAGTGCCCAAAACGACATGTTCTTCTGACCAAAGGGAGTATTCTACAAAACGGAAAAGAAACCAAACATCACCAATTTGCTCAAAACTATTTTGTTGAAGGCCCCCCAAAAAACTTTGTTATAATTTCTGATCAAACATACCAAACCCTTACCTTGGAATAAAATGAACCACACAGCTCAGGTGCTCTATACCATCTTGTTGCCACATAGTCCTGCAGAAGGAAGTTCATATTTCAAATCTCATTTCATAATAACTAATGTCTAATAAAACAATGGAATTTTCCAATATCATATCATCTTTAGCCCAAGATGATCTGGGTCCAAGATGTAAATTACAAGTGAGCTGCACAACCACCAGCCCCCACCCCAAGCCCAACTCTAAAACCCAAGGGAGAAATGGCCTCAATAATCATTGCCGATTACCATCACAGTTGTCATAGGTGGCTTCCTCTTTATTTTTAACCATTGTAGCAAATGAGACAACCTTAAGTTCAGCATGTTGGCTGGAAACAGTGCATGTAACCTAAAGGTCCAACAGTGGTAATGTAAAATAACATTGCTGCATACAGAAATCACACTAATATGTTGGAGTGGAATAGTTCATAGGCCATCAGCTATTTGATAGTCATGCAATGTAATGTAATGTCAGTGCAATTCACTCAACTACTAATTCTGATGGGTGATGACTAACCAGAGGAACGGACAACTTAAACTTAAACTGTTGTAGTGTAATGTCAAGGGGAATTAAATGACAATTGATTCTAACTGTAGTACAATCTACCATTTAAGTAGCATAAAATTATCAACATAATATAATAATAAATAATCCTTACGGTCCAAAAGACTGTCGTGGGAGAATCACTGAATGCAACTCTTGCCAAGCCAAAGTCGCAAATTTTGAGTTTGCAATTTGCATTAGCAAGTATGTTTTTTGGCTTTAGATCTCTGTGATAGACATTTGCTGCATTAAGTCACAAATGGCAAGTTAGGTACTTATGATCATATTTAGTGCCCATTAGTAATAATAATCAAACATGCAAATACAGAACTATGCATCATTTGTATGCATAGTACAAGAAAGGCAGGAAAGATGCATTTCACTCACCAATACCCAGAAATTATGTTCTTATATATTGATGAGGAAAGATATCTATTGATATATTCATTGAGTATATTTCAGAAAACCACATGTTCTGTGGTCTAAGTTGGAAAAAACATGGGTATTATGTTCTGTCTCAAAGTCAGAAGAACAAGAGTATTTATTTATCTTTATTATACCACAAAGGCACAAACGATATTCAAGAAAGCGCTAGGTGCTAGTCGAGCGGTGCCCTAGAACCTAGTGTTTAGCGCCTAGAGGCGCCTAGGTTCTGCGAGGCAACCAGTGGCAGACAACTAGGCAACAAAAATTTGGAGCACGTGTTTCACAAAAATAGCATTCAAAACCCATGTTTTAGAAAAGTTTCAGCACGCCAACATAAAGAATAGTGCCATGCCAGAACCTTGACGCGCACCTTCCACGAGAAGGCAGCACGACGCAGGCGGAGGGTGGTGGCCGTGGAGCTCAGCTCGGCGGCAGCAACCTCAGCGAGTGACGCGAGGAGGCACTAAGGCCACGGGTGCTGTGTAACTTAGCAGTGGCTTGAAGCGACCGCTACAGTGCTTGAAGCAGTGGCACGACTTGAAGCGACGAGCATCATCATGGCTTGAAGCAGCGAGTGGCAGCACGCCAGTGCTTGTCGGCCGGCGGTAGCAAATCGATTGAGGTGTGGCACGGACTGGCGAGAGGAGGAAGCGGCTGAGTGAGGAACCCTAATCCAGGCCATAGAGCTATTTTATATCCCGTCGTGCCCTAGCCGCCCGCCCGAAGCCTCAGCGCCTAGGCGCTCTAGGTGGCCTAGGCGCTGAGTTTGATAGCTGAGGCGCTTTAGCCATCGAGCTTGCCGCCAAGGGCCAAGTCACAGCGCCCACCCAGCACCTAGTGCCTAATTGACGCCTAGTCGCCGGCTAGACCCAATTTTTAGAACACTAACCACAAACATAATTACATTCAGGTGAAATGTGATTGCATGTAGAGTGAACGCTTAAAGCACAAGCGTGTTTTGCTAAACTTTTACTTACACATATAAAAGTGAAATATATCAGGTGCAGGAATACTTTTCATGCATGTGAACTGTACCCCGTGTGTTACTGTAGCAGCGATTAGGGATGAGATTAGTATTCCTCTTTTAGTCAAGCAAGAATGAATTAGTATTCCTCCTCAAGTCTTCATTCCCATCTACAATTTACCTCTCATCCCCTACAAGCAGTGTTGCCTAGCCATCTTCCTAGTGATAAACATAGTTAAGGTGTCGCCTAAGCATTCGGGCAGCCAGCTGCGTGTTACAGACAACGACGTCGCCGGCTTATGGGCGTATGGTGTCTGCCATGGCACTTATGTCTTCCGCCTTGACGCTGGACGCCATATTGCGCAAGGCACACGCCACACGGCCGATGGCAAGGGAAGATGAATTGGACTGGGATTGACAGCCCATGGCTCGCGCACTGATGCACATAAGCATCTACCCATGGCACACGCACACAAAACCCTAGTTTACCCTCTGCCTTCCCATTTGTCGACTGTCGCTACACCGCACCTCATCTCTATCCACCGCCACTCCCTCAGTCTTAACTACCCCCTTTGCTGCCATCCCCTCTGTGTCGGCGCACTGCATGCAGGATTGGAAGACTGGAGGCGGCGACGTGCTTCATGGAGGATTGGAGGTCCCGAACGGCGTGGCGACTAGCAAGCTCGATGATATCCAGCAGCGGGTCTGTGTCCCTCTCCCAATCTCCCTCTCCAGCAGTAGAGGTCCCGAATGTGCTGCTCCTCTTTCTCTCTGCTATTTTGAATTATTGCTATGGAGTATGGACTTGTTTAACTATTTCTATTTCATGTGGCTCTAAATTTAAATTCCTGTTGTTCCAAAAAGGCAAAAACTATTGTGTCATGTACATTTATGTTAAGTGAGTATAGCATCACCTCGCTACACGCCATATTCGCCTAAAAGGTGTGAAGGTGATTAGGCACCTCGCCTTGCCTTACCACCATAATAATTGTGGTAAATACCCTTATCATCGATTGATCATTACAATTATTAGCTTGCTCGTAGAAAAATTGAGTACCCCTTCAGTTCACTATATTTGCCAAAGGCTAACATCCACAGTCCGCACTTACCAAGGATGCACAAACAAAGGAAACCAATCTATAGCTAAGAATCTGAGCTAGTCTCAAATTACCTTCCTAACCTAATGATCTCCCTGATCCTTCGCACTGCCTTCTGTAGGTTTTGCTACTGACGGTGCCATTAGCATATCTAATAGTTGTGCCTTGGCACCAAAGATACTTCTGCTGCACAAATATGTCCACAGCAAGCCATATTTAAGATACATGAATTACCCTAGATTTCGGCATGTCAGTGCCGTGATAAGTATCATATTTCCACCATTCTTTTTTTGTGTCGTGATAAGTATCATACTTCCTCCATTCTTTTTTCTTTAGTTATAGATGGCTTCTGTATAAACTTTTCCCAACATCAGTGTATTTGTCTTCATGTGAGAGAGGGAAACGATAATGCATTTGTAGAATTGTAGGGTTGAACTTGTTAATGGCCATTATCTATGATACATTTATATTTGGCAGTATGCTTATACAGGTTTCACTTGATTTTTGAATAAATAAATATTATCGCTGAACTATGGTTTCTCTCACATGCTCATACCAGAGTTATGTGTAATATTTTAATAGCCAGCAGCCTAGTCTGTAGAGGTGGTCAATACCAAAACAGTTCAAATGGTTCACCAGGGAGGCGCTAGAAGGTCAGCAGAGCTGCTCCTAGCGCATAGGGGTGCCTAGGACCAACTCAAGTAGTGAATCACAAGCAATTAGCAAGCATATTATATAAAAGTTAGACAATAGATCACTAAAATTAGCAAGCATAATGCACCATCTAATGCCTAATTGCAGTGGCTACCCAGCGCATAGGGCTGACTTTTAGAACACTGACAGTTCATGCATCTCAGTATCTGTACTGCTGACTAGTGGTATCCCTAAGAAATGTCACATTGTCACATTGATGTACCCACATCATGTTTTTCACTTTTTTGGTTCCTCTTTAAGTATTTTTCACATAAGAGCAAGAAGTGACTATTTCACAAGCCACGACTCAAATTTGATCTGATCAAGCATAAAGTACATACTAGTTTGATTCAGCCTGCATAACCTCATTAGACATACATGTTTTATCCTTATTAAAAAAACAATTTGTTAACTCCATAACTATCCCTATTGATCTTTGATCATTTTCAATTAATCATGCAATGGCATTAATAAAGTTTCTGTTCCATCAATCTTGTCCCAATTAATAAAGTAAAAAATCCATGTCTCCAAAATTATAAGAACTAGAGAAAGAATCAGTAGTATTTTAAATTAATATATGAGCCACATAATTAGCAGTATTCTGTTATTGTTTCATTCTTCTACTACATGTCTAAAAAAGTGGAAAGAAAACAAAAACATGTTTCATCTGTCTTACCGAGAAGGTTTATGGTAATCTATCTAATGGCTCAAGCTCAATTGTTATCCATGATAAAACTTAGTATGAAGCTATCAAGTACAATAAAGGAAAAACATAATCACTTTGCTTCAGGGTGCAAATAGTTACGTAAGCACAGAATCACCTTGGAACTTCAATCATGCAAAGTTAATACCTGTATGGATATATTTCAAAGCCCGAAGCATCTGATAAAGGAAAAATTGATAATGCTCCCTTGTCAAATCATCATTAGCCTTTATAACCTGATGAAGATCTGATTCCATAAGTTCAAAGACAACATATATATCTTTAAAATCCTTCTTAGATGGGGGTAGCATAATATGCTTTATTTCCACTATGTCAGGGTGCCTAAGAAGCCTGAGAAGCTTGATTTCACGGAGTATGCGTGCAGCATCTGATATATGCTCAAAAATGTTGTGTATCTTCTTTATTGCAACCTTTTGTCCAGTATGTCTATCATTTGCAGAACATACAAGTCCATAACTTCCTTTGCCTATAACCTCCAGAATTTTGTATCGATTAATATCACCATACCCAGTGAAGAAGTCCATCTCAGGTGCATTCTGGAATAGAAAACAGCAAGTAGATAACTGTATGTCACATATGAAAAACAGTTGCCTAGATGAACACCACCCATGAATGATGGTATATGACTATATGTAATGACAGAAATCTGCAATTAATTTCCTATGGGACAGTGGCAGGACTAGCCATAACTAGGGGACTGCCTGACTAACAACCCATACTAATCATCCATGGTATGTGTGTGTGTTCATGCATGTAGACATGAATGTGCTAAGAGAGAAGGGGTTTTCAGCTTTTCCTGCATCTAAAGATGTTAAGTGATCTAAGAAAACTCTACACAGTATAACCATAGCAGGAACCAGGATTCATTATCATAGTGATCTAAGAAAAATCTACACAGCTCTTAGATTAGAAATGGTCCTATTGCAGCATTGCGGAAGTAAAATTTTCTCCTTCTGTATATACAATTACAGTTGCTTTAATCGACCAAAAAACAATGTTTCTTGTCACCGTTAAATAGCAGAACTATTTTGCTTTAGGAAAAAAGATGCCTTTTCTCAAAATAATAACAAGAGTAGAAAAACAAACTCTTTTCTGTTTAATGTTATGAATAGACAATTCCTGTTAAACATGAGACATGAAATTATGCTTTCCTATTTTAGAAAATGCAAAAGTATCATTCAAAGCTGGTCTCCACACAGATAACCTTGCTTAACCTAGATGCCATTTTAGTCCAACAGAAGCATTTAGATTAAATGCTAGAGCCTTGACCACAAAATGTATAGCATAACCACAATATCTGCTATTGAGTCCTCACCACAAAATAACCAGGATAATCATGCACATGTGCTCTTGCAAAAAAGTATCTCGTACCCCACACATTACACCCAACTACATTACAGTTTACAGCCCTGCTTTTCAGGAGAATGAAGGCATAAAGAGGTTTCAGACACCGAAACATAAGTGACACACTGTGCAGCACTAGCTATGCCAGCAGACCAGCATAGTGTACAAGATGGAACAAAATTACAGCAGGTTTCTGGAGAATGAAGGCATAAAGAGGTTTCAGATGCGCTCTGCATGGGCAAACTGGGGCAAGGTGTATGGGATTATGATCAAGTACATGAGGTGCTAGGCACTTAATAGTATGTGGCATATGATTCTTCCAGTCAGATAATATCAATTTGTATAGTGGCTAGGCAGCAATCAAGATGGCATCTAACAAAACAGATTATCATCTATGGGTTCAAAAAAATTGTTTCCAAATTTAGGAGAATTACAAAAATCAACATCATATTAGCTTAATTTTGAGGATGAATATCTAGATGGGATTCCTTTTCTCTGTTTTTCAAAAAATAACAGCAGGATCCAGGTTAGGTGCGCAAGCAATAGTGTGCTAAGGATGGCACAAGTTATTTTTTCTCCAATGCCTTGTTTGTGCTCCTTACACTTGAACCAGTTGCCAGTTTATCAAATATGCTGCAAATTCGTTCAGTTCAGTCGCACAAACTAACATTGAACAAATGTAGTGCCCCTGGAATCTATTTGCTATTTGCTATCATTTACAACCATCTCAGCATCTTGATATAGTCTGAAGCAGCAACAAGGTCGAAGAATCCAAGAAGGAAGAGATCAATCACAAACCTTCTTACGCAAATTGTCGTTTTGCATCTTGGCAAAAGCAGATGAAGGCTCCCAAGATCCAACCTTTATAACTTTATTTCAACACCTATATTTCTTTCCTTTTCCCCACTCGCTCAGGAACCCTGGATCTCTGTAGCTCAGGCGCGGGTCAGCCGCACTTGTCCCCATCAGCTTCTTCTTCGGATCGCGATACCGCAGTCGTTCCTTCCCCCCTTCTCCTCCTCCTCATGCACCGCACGCCGCCGCCGCCGAAGCCCGTCGCTGCCGCGGCCGGGGATTTGGTGGGGTTTTAGAACAACGTGGGGAGGAGGCGGGAGTAGTTCCGAATTTGAGTTGGGGAGCTTGGGAGGAAGACGAGGATGAGACGAGGAAGAAGAGGGGGAGGGGGCGTCGCGTCGGCGCGGAGTTGTGCGGCAGCGGGCGGAGCTCGGGTGACGGAGATGCGAGGGCAAGTGGAGGAGGTGGTGGGTTGGATATTTTGTGCGTGTGGCGCGGTGATCTCTGCATGCGTGGCGGTTATCTCGCGGATTTTGGGTTGATCCGGACTATGGTGCGGTACAAACGGTGAAAAAGTTAAAAGTATATTTAATCGTCTGAAATATTGGGTTTGTTTCCTTAAATCCCTTAATCATGGAATTAAATATTTTGTTTTTTAAGTATGCAAACCGGTATAAATAGCTCTAAGTAGTTTTTATAAGTGTTTTTTCTATTTAGATGAGATGATGATACGTGGACGTGATATTGCTAATGTGGTGGTATATCATTAGTTCATTTAATTTAGGGGTATATTTAGTTGAGTTATATATTCTGAAAAAACTAATCTAAACTGTGAGTTGTAAAAAAGTTGTTGTAAGTCGTGAGTTGTGAAAAAGTTATAATGTTATTTGGTACAAGATATAAGAAAAAGGAATGATTCGATATGTCGCTAATGAATGACAGAATCTACAAAATCTAGAATAGAGCCGACTCTAATTTTTACATAAAAAAATTTAGTGCATTTTAAAAATCTAGGTTGATGACCTGTTGGTTCATCTTTTAGTTTTCTAAAAAATTGGTTAAAAAATCCGAACCAAACATACCTTAAATTAACCTAACTAAATTTTTTTCTCAATTATTCGCAATTCTAGGAATTGCATAGTAGTATTAATGTGTTGACCTAACCGGTGACGGAGCTCAGGAAATTAGGAGATGGCCGACGACTGCATCACAGATCGGAGTAAGTCGCCGGCCATCTCCTAATCTCTCCAAATCATGTTCTCCTTTTACTCCTTGGTTAAACCTCCATCAAATGTGCAGTGCTAGGATCAAATATTTCGTAAGCAGCAATATGAGCTAATTTCTTTGCATTGGATCTCCAGGTACGGTCTTTCTTACAAGTAACTAGCAAAAATATCCTATAGTAGCTATTTGGGAAAAATGAGTGATCCCATGTAAACATATGTAATGTGAACAGTTTGTTATCTTTAAAAATGTAAGCTTTAGAACTACTGCTAAATTTAGAAGTCTGTATTTTGGTTTAGATTTGTATGTCTTCACTAATCAATACGTATAGCAGGGGCAGTAGTTCAAACACTATAAAATTGATAATAAACGTGATCAAATATTATCTAAAACAAGATCAACACCAAATATATGCATGTTGAATATGAGCCCCAAATTATCAGCATGATTCCGGTTAGTTGCCCATATTCCATCTTGTCATTTGGTGGTAACCTTATTCCGACTTTTACAACACTGCACAAATTACACATGTATGCACACCTCCATAGGAAGATACAAACTGGAGGTACTTTTTAACATGTAAGCTCATCTATTTTGTTCTTCACGATGATGGTCAACATATTACATCTTTACACAAGGAAGGTGGTTCCTGAAATAATAGGTACATGTGGATTTGCATCGATGACTGCCAGCATCACCAGAAAGGATGCATTCTTATGCCATTGAGAATGAAAGGAACTAGTGCAAAAATGCCCTGCAATATAAATCTATTTTGTAACATATTACCACGAAAAATCGACATGAACTAAAATGCACCACATTGTTATAAGCAAGAAATAAAACAATGCTTGAAGCAGGTGGTGAATACCCAAACGTCTATACTGTAACGTATGCTGTCAGGAGAATAGTACCAGGTACATCACAACCACTATGTCACATATTCCCTTATCAATGGATATGGTATATAAGAGAGAGAAAACTTATACCATGTATTATACTATGGAAGATTTCCTAATCACAATCCGACTATTATTCCTACAGTCATACGAGTCCCTACCTTCGAAGTATATAAGTAGAGTAGAGCAGGGGCTCCCTCACAAGACATCTCAATTCTCACCTCAATTGTCAGTTGTCATGAACCCAATTCATGAGGGATGAGATGTGGACTTGGACTAAGATGATGAACATTAGAGAGAGATTAGACGAAAGCTTTATTACACAACAACAACAACAAAGCCTTTCAATCACAAACAAGTTAGGATAGACTAAAATTAAAACCCAACATAAATCATTAATCAAGGTTCAAGCACATAAATAACTTCTCTGCATGTAATCCTATTCAAGGCTAAATCTTTAGGAATTTTCCACCCTTTCAAGTCTCTTTTTATTGTCTCCTTCCATGTCAATCTCAGTCTTCCCCTACCTCTCCACGCACTATTGTCGTGCCTCAGGATTCCACTACGCATCGGTTCCTCTAGAGTTCTCCGTTGGACATGTCCAAACAATCTCAACCGTCTTGTCACAGAGAATGCCAGATGATTATTGTCACTTCATCTACCCGGCTTTGATTCTATGGCCAACATCTTTATCAATATCCCCATCTCTTTGAAGCATCAATCCCAAATATCGAAAGGTATCCTTCTTAGCACTACTTAACCTTCCAAACTAACATCTCTCTCCTCATGTATAGTAGTGTCAAAGTCACATTTTATATATTCAGTTTTAGTCTAGCTTAGTGTAAAACCTTTCGACTCTAGAGTATGCCTCCACAACTCTAGTTTCCTATTTACTCCTGCCAGGCTTTCATCAACTAGCACTATATCATCAGCAAAAAGCATATACCAAGGGATATCCCCTTGTATGTCCCTTGTGACCTCATCCATCACTAAGGCAAATAATTAAGGGCTCAAAGCTAACACTTGATGTAGTCCTGTTTTAATCGAAAAGTCATCCGTGTCACCATCACTTGTTCAAACACTCGAACACTAGTCACAACATTGTTGTACATATCCTTAATGAGAGCAACAAACTTTGTTGGGATTCTATGTTTGTATAAGGAAAAGGTACAGATTACTACCTTGAACTATCGCGAAAGTTTAAATAACCCCCTGAACTATAAAACCGTTTAATTAGTCTCCTAAAATTCAAAAACCAGTTTACTGTGGAACTTTAAGCGTGGTTTCGCTGACTGGGACACACGTGGCGCGTTGACGTGGCAAACAGAGTAAAAATTGCTCCCCTGACAACACGCGGAAGGTGTTCGATGAAATGCCAGAGTGC
>KE372282.1:234580-246628 GCA_000418225.1 Zizania latifolia
GAAGTCAGGTTCGGTGTATCATTGTAATTTGTAATTATTTTAGCAAGTTGAAGTTATAGTAATTTTGTTTTGTACAGTGGCTTTAGGTTGTTGGCAAGGAAAAGTTGCCTTCCTTAAAGTAATATATTGGTACCCTTCGGTAAGTAGCATGTGAAACTGCTGTTTAATCTTTTGATGCTTGTTACTGGCAATCAACTCTTGGCAGACGCAACGGTTATTGTTTCTAACCATTGTTTTCAAGCAATTCTTAGAATCATTGCCTAATATAACTCTCTATCTTAATTATAATGGATTTTAGTCTAAAATGTTTCTTTTCTATTTGGTTACCAATATTTATAGATATCTAAAATCCTTCCTCTATCTTCTTTACTTAAGTGACTTTTATTCTCTATCTATTCTGTTTCTGTTTCTATTCGTCGGTGATACAAGAGATAGAAATAAAAAGAAAAAAAAGAAGATTTGATAAGTATAGTTGTCGATGATATAAGAGAGTAAAATATAGAATATAATATTAAGAGCCTGTATCTGTATCAGTGTTGGTCGATTGCGAGACAATCGGGTCACACATGGTACATCTTTTGGGATCATGTTGTAATGTTGTTGGTTCCCACCTTGAGTAACATGCCTGAGAATTTACTCGAATGTGGAAAAAAACGGGCCTAAAAACCCTTCTAAAATACGTGCCGCATTGTTCGTTTGGGCCACAAACAAATCAATCCCTAAGCTGCTCATTCAACTCTCATACGGGATTCTGGCACTACGTACTCATACGATGGAAAAATGTCAACTCCAGCCGTAGTGCTGACCCCATCATTGCAAGAGGATAACAAAAACAAAGTGTATATCATCAGCATCATAGTTACAACACAAGCCACCATCGAGATATGGAAGAAGACAAGAAGAAGAAAAAAAAGCAGCTACTTACGAAAAAGAAAGCAGAACGAACACTGACAAAATATAGCAAGAAAGCGTGCGCGCGGCAGCTGAGACTTTCCGGATCCTTCTCCTCCACTGACGTATCACTGGGAGGAGCTCGACGTATCCACGAGATGATCATGGCGGTGAGAGCGAAAAAAGAGCAACGGGCTCCTTCGTGAGATGCAAAAGGTGATGGCTTTTTGGGCTTCGAACACCAGACAAGCTTCGTCTTGTCTGGGACCGGAGAAAGATTTCAATCGCCGTCGAGGTCACTGTCGATGTCGGCCGGCCGCGCCGCCTGCCTATCTGCTCGAGGCACGCACGCCGAGCTTCTTGACCTCCACCTTGAGCGACTTGAGGTACCTGACGGCCTCGTCAAGGACGGCGGGCGTGTCCATGTCCATCTGGTCGCCGCCAGGGATGATCCCCTTGAGCGTCCGCATCATCTTCTTCATCCGATCCTTCTTCCTCTCGCCGCCGGCTGCCTCGAGCTTCCGGCCGCCGCCGCCGCAATCAGACCTCGGCGCGCCGGTGCTCACGGCGTACCCGGATGAGCACGTGGAGTCCGGGGAGCCCCCGCCTCGGCACCCTGGCGTGCGGCCCGTGCTCAGCACGTCGTCCTCCTCCTCGCCGTCTTCCGTGCTCATCAGCGCGTCGATCTCGTCGGTGTCCTCCTTCTGCCGGATCGAGCACCCGCCGCCGTCGTCTTCGACGCCGTAGTAGGCGCTCTTGCCGGCGTAGTCCTGGTCGAAGCCGTAGCAGTGGTGGTCATAGCCGCCGGAGCTGCCGAAGTTATTGGCCAGGGAAGGGTGGAACATGACCCGGCTCCGGTCGTAGGTCTGGTCGAAGATGACGTAGTTCTTGGGGCAGGTGTCCGACGGCTGGAACTCCAGTCCGGTGAGCGGCGCCGGGAAGTCGTGCTGCCTCCGACCGGCGAGCGGGTCTTCATACGCAGCAGGCGCAGCAGGGTACGGATCGCTCGTGTAGTATCTTCCCCCGGAGCCGTAGCCGGCCATGTCGTAGCCGGCGCCGCCGTAGCCATAGCCGTAGCCGCCGTAGCCGTAGCCACCGTACCCATAGCCCGGGTCGCCCTGCATCAGGTCCCTTATGCAGTGATGCTCAACTCTGTGCTGGTTTGTGGCTGTGTTTTTGTCAGTGAAATCAGGAAAAAGTTTTGCTTTTGATTGAAATGAAGCAAAAACAAGTATGAAATTGAAGGCTGGTTTGCTAACTGGAGCTGTTTTTTTTGTTCTCCAAATCAAAATTGATTTGGTTAGTTTCTTTTGATTTTAAAGAGGCTGTTTGGAATTGGAAGGAATGTGTGAGCTAATCTACGTCACGGGCTTGAGCAGCTGGCGGAAGTATTCGACCTGCAAGCAATAACCCACGGAAGCTGCATTAGTAATTAACGATGAACAGTCACGTGGAGTTACACGAATTATAGAATTTTTAGTATTGTCGATGCAATACTGAATTGATTTCCATTATAAAAAAAGATTCTTTACTTAATGGAAGCGAAACAGAGGATGCTGCAATCACACACACACACCAGAGTTCAACGGTTAATTACTCCCTCCCTTCCACAACAACTTGAATATAAGAAACTGAGGAACAGGTAGCTAATCAGAATTCCAAATCACGACTAATGGATGTGAGAAAAAGGCATGCATTTCATGAATCAAATGATACCCTTAACGGCACACAGCTTAGCAGTTGCAATCAAATGGATGCAAATTAAGATTGCTTATTAGCGGAAGCAAAAAAGCAGAGCATGCTCGGATGCTCCCCTGGCAGCGGCAAGCATGCAGATCAGACAGACACAGTGAAAGCATTGCATTTTTTACTTTTATCCTCGACACCTACAACTAGGAGAATCATCTTTTGACCGCAGACAGCTTTGTCAACTAACTGGTCTTTGAAAAAAATAACCTTGGTCAACTAGCCAGCCCCCATCGTTGACATCGAGGTGGGTCATGCAGTGGACCCCACCTGTCTGCATGCGAGCCGTTCGCTTTTTCCTATATACACTAGCGGACAGCACCACTTAGAGTAGCAAGTTGCTTATCCACGAAATGTGACGATGATTATGATTCCCACCACCAGCACATCCATCGACAATCTCTGTCTCTAATTTTTTTTTTAAAAAAAAAAAACAAGCAAGCAAGAAAGAAAGAGCATTGAACAATGCAAAGCAAAGAGGAGACTGAGACGACGCATGCAGCATGCGCGGTCAGATGGTGTCGTCTCACCTGGCACACTTGCATCAATCTGTAGTAGTACGCGACGGCGCCACTTGTCATCACTAGGGCGTCAAGGCTCCGGTTGAACCCCACGCGCATGCCCTCCGCCGCTCCGCGGCCGTGATCGATCGCCCTCGCTCCTCCCGATCAGCCGCCGCGATCGCGATCGAGACAGATCACAGGATGACGCGGAAGAACAGCGCCAGCCGAGCGGCCGTCCCCGCCCACGGCATCCTGCCCCCGCAATAGGACCGCAAGAGATGCAATCCGATCAGGAAGAGTCGGAGCTGGTGACTGAGAAGAACAGAGGAGACAAAAGTGATACTAGAACGGTACAGGTGGCGAGCTAGATGGAAGGATGGATGAATGGATGGGAGGATGGAGCCAACAATGGGGTTTTATATACTGCGGGACGAGGATGCGTTGGATGCTCGGATTGGTGTTCCTCCGAGCTCCTTTTTTTTTTTGCCCTAGCACTCCTTTTGAGCAGATGATACAGAGAGGCAGCTGCAGAGGAGAAGAAGATGGAGTGCAGTGGGAGGAGGGGGGAGGGGAGGGAGCGAATTAATGAGACGGCGTGCGCACTCGATTGGTGCTGCTGTGCTGCGGGTGGTGTGTGTGGGTGCGCGTGCCGCTTCCCACCGTGCCACGCCCCCCCTCCCCAAGCGAGACACCTCGCGCCTACTCGCCCCACCTCCTGCCGCGCGGGGCCCGCAACGCTTGCTACCCCACGCGTCGGCGGCGCAGAGGCCCGTGCATGGAGGTGGGCGTCGTGGTGCCAGGAGCAAGCGAGCAGTCCACACTCCACACCCCGGAAAGGAATTTCGCGTTTCAATGAGATAGCTGTTGGTGATTTGTTTGAGGTTTAAATAGTCATAAATTTTTTAATGGTGTAGGAAATTTTATCGTATATCACTCTATAGATATACAAGTTTACATTAAATCTATACAAATTGAAACAAAAATATCAAATCAGACTATGAATAGTGCTTGCACTATTTAGATTTAATTTTTTTCTCAACCTATAAGTCGAATTTAGAATTCAAATTTTGTTTGGTACTATCTCTATTCAAAAATATAAGGTGCTCATGTTTAAAAAAAGTCAGTATTTATAATTTTTAACTAATAATAAGTTAAAAATATTTAGTTTTAGTGTTATACATGTTATGTTATTAAATAAATAATTTAAAAAACTTTTATATATTGTTATTTTAATAGTTGTTGATAATATATAATGAAAATAAGTAAATTTATATTTTAGAATGGATGTAGTAGTAATTACAAAAAATCAAAATTTTTATAACCAGGCGACATCTCCGTCCACACCCCACTCGCAACTCGCAAGCTGTAAGCAATCGCACGCGAACCATGAGCGCCGACGACGACGACGGAGGAGGGCCGTCGGATCGGCATCGGGCGGGGGGAGGGGGGAGAGGGACCCGGCCGTGCGTGCATGCCTCGCCGGGGCCATCGATGCGTACACCGCTGGGCGCCTAGGGGACGCTGCTGGGTGGGGGCGGCGGGATAGTGGCGAGGCGGGGGCGGCGCGCCGGAGGGGACACGCATGATGGCGTGGGGAGTGGTGCTGCCCCCGCGCGCGGTGGTGGTGGGGCGCCGGACCACCGGACACGCGAGATTGCTCGTCGAGATTGTACTTCACGGGCTGTCTGCTAGCGCCCAGTCTCCTGTTTCCAGATTATGTGGCACGCCAATAATAGCTCTCAAAAGAATTCTTGTCTCAGGTCGGATGGGCTGCGCTTGCTAGCTCCTGCGTGGCATTGCCATACCACGCTCTTGTTGGCTTGTTGCCATGCAGAAATCTCGTCGCGAATAAGGTTCAACATGTCCAGATTTCTTTTGAACCGTGTAAGTGTACAAGACCACATAGGTAGCGTGCATAAATCGAGTGTCTGTAAATATTTTTGTAAGAGAATTTGAGCTCACTTCGCCTTGTCACTATTGTCGTCGGCACCAACGACGCACATCATTTCACGATATAGGCTAACCTATCGTGTTGTGTGTGTATATATACACACACATATATGTATATGGTACATATACACATGTATATATACAATCAACATCACCTCCAATGCCTCTATATTGTTTGGCGACTACCATTGCCCTTCCTCCTCCTAACGTACGTCTCCATTTTGCTTTGCCTTGTCAACCACAATCTCTCGACCCGGTGGTTCTAGGGGTGTGTTGTCGCCTGGCCACCAATTTCTCTACAACCTAACACCAGTACGTCTTTGCCCCCAGTCCCTTCCTCTGTAAAACTCCCAAACCACCTCGCGGGCAAGTGTCAAACCCAAAATCTATAGACACGTGGAAGGTCGCCAAAGATAAAGCCATATGTTATACACACTCAAATCATTGAGTAAAATTGGACCATCCTGAATTCATAAAATTAGGAATGACAACTTTACTAGTAGTAGGATTGATGCATGTGGATACCTGATCTAATGAGTATGTAGTTAAGTTTAAATTTATGTCCACAGATTTATAGACTCGGATATATAGTTATGGTTAAGTCACACCAGACATAGTTTACTTTAAAACTCATTGGTTTACCTAATTAATAAAAAAAATTATTTTTTTAAATTGAACGGTTGGAGCCCACTGACCCACTCACCCCTACTTTTACATTTAGTTCTTCTACTGCTTCTACTTCTGCTAGTGTTTCTGTTTTTGTTTCTATTATTGTTTTTACTTCTACTACAACTGCTTATATTATTGTGTTGAATTTATGATTTTTTTTTAAGTTTCAAGTACCGATGAATACGAGCTTAGGTTTGATTTAAAATATATGGGTTTTGCAAAGGTGGGTTTACTTAATGCACACGTTTATTGAACCCGCAAGTTCTATACTCATTGCCATTCCGAGTTAAAATCATAGCACCAATTTGCTGTCTAGTGTCATATTAAAAATCCATAAACTAAATTAAATCAAGTTCCTAATCTAACAGCACAATTTTGTTTCATTTGTGTTTTATGGACATACAAATAAACCCGCTCCGGCCATGTGCTTTCCATCTGCGAGTGAACAACCACATCAAAATGCCCCTGCTCTATTTACTATTAAAACGTCCCTGCTCATTACTCTATTTCATTCTTGATATAATTAAGTAAAATATATAATATATTTGGTTTATTTCTCTTCTTCTGTTGGTTAGTGTGCTAAATCAAATTACGTCTTGTTTTCAAATGAATTATCTCCCTTTGTTTCGTAGAGACGTCGAAATCATACTCTGTGGACTGATCTGTCAGGAAACTGTGATCAAATCAAAGAGAAACTTTCTACATACTACTGACAGCATTTTACCTGTGTCCCACCATAATCTTAGATTTCAATGCTTGATCTAACAGCTCACATTGGTGCTAAATCGAACACTTTGTGCTTTTGTACCGGTCAATGGAGAAAGGTCAGAGGATACACTTTATATACTTCTACACAGAAACACATGCCATGCGACCATGTTGATGTTTCAGAGAAATTTAACAAAAATTAAACTAAATCATATAAAAATATAAAAAAATTCATGTATTCTAGATAAGCCGTCCGGTTTTTTTTCTAGGAATATTTTGCTTTTGGATGACAAGGGTTGCATCGAGATTTGTGGGACTGTTGTAAAATCTAACCCCTCCTCTCTATTGATCTTCACCCTGCCATTGGCAGTTTGGCACTCCAGTCTCCAGCCCACTAGGGGCGAAGCTATATTGATGGGAGAATGTTTTGATACTATCTCGAAAAACAATTTAGTATTTAGTATCTTAAATTTATTATATGTGCATCTTCATAAACTTAATATTTGTATCTTCTAACTTAGAAATCTATTCAAGTCTTCTGTTTGCCTTGCCATTGAGGCACACCAGTTGCGCATCATCCTCGTTGCCTCCCTCTACCCTTGTCCGTTGTGGTCTCTCCTCTTCCTTTGCTCTAGCAATCTTTTCTATCTATGATAGCTCGCTCACACCACGTTACCTTATAGATAATTTTGTCTTATTTATAAGCTAGTTTAAGCTTATTTATTTCTTACTCTACTTAGAAATATATCAAGTATTAATACTTAAATAGTAAATATCGTAGGCAAGCAATAAACTGACATCATGTTCTACCGAGATCCTATTAGTATTTTTTTGAAATGAAATCTTCAATTGTTTTTTATATTTAATCTTCTCCGAGACATCATTTTTAAGTGATATTGTCACATAATTCTTTCTTGTATAACAATAGAACACAAATAAAACTTTAACAACTTAGTTTAGAAAAGTTCCTTTCGGTAAATGCAACAGTGACATGAATGATTAACAAAAATTTGTATGTACTAATGTTTTAATAACCTAACAATTTTTCAATACTTTAGAATGTAGAGATGGCAATATGGCACATATATTCTTTAATAAAATTATCAAAGTGAAGCAATCAACAGTTTTAGATCTAAATAGGCTGAATACTGAATTAAATAATTAATACTAATCAACGGGGCTGTCTAAAAATACTTTTATTTTGCACAATCGCAATTATTTTGGTCAAGTTTTAGTAGCTAAAGTTACATTTTTGGCCTTACCGACATCCAAAACAGTGCGCAGGCCAGTTGTTGTTGGAAGAGCAGTGATACGTGGGCATCGTGCGTAGAAGAAGCAGTCCCGTTTAGGCAATCGCCAGTACAGTGGTACACGACACTAAAAAAGGGCGGACACTGCCAATGACCGCACGACAAACAACCCTATATAAAATGGCGAGATACCACTTTTGAACCTAATACGAGTAGGCCGTAGGTATTAACCCTGGCGTCACCTGGGCGTCATTACGTCCTGGACGCCACCGGAGAAACAAAGAATAAATATATATATTTTCAACCAAAGTATTAATCTACATGTTCAAAATGGATTATACAGACTGTTAATAACATGCTCTGTGTAAACTGCGGGAGAGGGCCCGGCGTAGGCCACACTGGGAGGGAGCACACTCCAGGCCGTAGGGCGTGGCGCTGTCGGGGGCAGCCGTGGAGGCCATCATCGCCGTCAAACGCCATCATGCCGCTGCCGCCGCGCGCCGAGGCGGCCGGCCGGAGACCGGGGGCTCGACCTCCCCCATGCAATCGAGACCGGACTCTGAATCTGATAGGCGCGCGCGCGGGGGGGCGGGAGAGCCAGAGAAGAGAAGAGAAGCGCAGCGGCGCGCGCGCGGGCGCGGGCCCGCCCGGCCAGGTCGCGACACCTTTTCTGGGACGATAGGCGCGCGCGCGCGCGCGGGCGTACTCATTCACGCGGCCACCACACTGTTACCGGGGCTACTCAACTGTGTGTGTGCTGCTGGCTGCTGCTGCTTCGTCGTCGTCGTCGTGACATCTTTTCTGGCGGCGTGGGCCACCGCGTCATGATCGGAACTTGAGGTGACCATCGAATGTACTGCCGTCAGATCGCAGCCGGTACTCCTGCATCCGCCTGCTGCCACTCACAGTCAGCACTACATTTCTCTGTGACGGATTAAGCAAGCTGAGAGGATCATAGTGGTAGCTAGTGTGTTAACTGACATGCTAAACTTCCAAACGCTGTTACTTGTTAGTCCATTGCTCAGATCGGCTGTCTGGTTGTAACATCTGGCCGTACAAATCGGCGTACTTGGATGAGATGCAGAGCTCAGCTCCCCCTAGAATTAAACATGGCCTAAGTTAAAAGGCGATTAACTGGGCGCTTTCGCATAATGATGCCCCCGATCTGACACGATCCTCATCGGTGAGACAGGAGGGCTGTCTGCCTGCCTGCCGGGGTTGCTCCATCGATGGAGCACTCCGACTCTCCGAACCCTGCAACCGCATCATGCATGCAAGTGTTCTGGCCTTTTTTGGGGTTGGGAGATGGCGCACATATTTATCTACTAGGTGTGTTTATTTTGACCAAAAACTATAGGTTATTAACATAGTAATTTAAACGATAATTTTAATTTTCAACAATACAATACTGTTACTCGAAGCACAGTTACTCAAAGTGAGAATGGATTGATATCGCGAATCGTAGATAAAGAAATGCATGCACGGCATGCAGCTGGGTGGCCATCATCATGGCGCTCGCTGCCGATCGATGCAGTACATCATCTCAGATCTTCTCCCGAAGAGACAAACGCTCATGAGAGAAAGCGATCGATCGATCTTGGATTCTTCTCGCCTCTTCTCCTCCCGCAATCATGCGCGCGCTGCCCGCATGTCGACCGCCTGTCCACTGCTGCTAGCTCGCGATAGAGAGTAGCAGGGTGGACGTATGCTACGATGTGGAGTACTGCCGTACTTACTACGAGTAGTACTTTTTTAAATTTCTTGCCCGGCCGCGCGCATGCTGTCTTGTTTATAGCGATGTGCACTAAAATTTATGCAGGGAGAATGTTCCGTGTCTTGTACAAGCCGTGTCGTCAAAAGAGGACCAGTCGACTGCTCAGCTAGCTCGTGCTCGTCGATCTTAACCTACTCCTTGGACGTCTCTTCAATTGTCAGGAGCAACGTGAGGGTCGTTTCTTCTTAGCCTGGCTGACAGCCTCTCTCTAAGCTGTCTTGTAATAGTATGAAGAGAAAAAAAACGGTGAGTTGTTTGGTAGTATGGATTATTGTTAATTTAAATTATTGTGTTTAGATGATAAAATGTTATAATACACTTAAAATGAAGTATTCGAATATGGAGAAGCTTATATTTATGTATAGGATGACAATGAGTAATAAATTGTGTACTGTTTAGCAGATTAGATTACTAATAATCTAGATTATTATGTTTGAATTGTAAAAGACTATAATACCCTCAAAATGAAGTGTTCGGATGGGAGAGTGACTCCGATCTATCGTGCCGCTGCCGCCCCTTCCTAGCAAAGTCAGTCACATGTTTTTTTTTTTGTATTTTTCATTTTCTGATTAGACTTGATGTATAAATCTATAACTTAACCAAATATACCCTGAGTTGCGCGTTTGTTTCTCTAGCATTGGGTGGCTCAGCACGACAGCGGTAGTACGGTGGGACGAGGCGGCGACAATGCATGGTGGTGGGTGGCTTAGCTTATTTTTTTATAATCTAAATAGAAGTTATCTGGATTATTTGAATCTAAATTCGTATCCGTCGGATACCAGTGATGTCATCCGTTCTTATATTAAAAAACCCATATATGTATCCGTATCCAAAAAATATCTGATCCAACACTATTTGTATCTATTTTTAAGTGTTCTAGACAAAAATTATTCGATCTATTTTCATCCCTACTAATGTCTGATAATATGGTTGATAATAGTGACCGATAATGTGGCAATTATCAATGGATAGTAGCTGCATATATAAATCACGGAGAGATCTAGGCTCTAGCACGGAAATAAGCCCCATTTTCTCATATCCCCTTCCCCTGAAAATCAGTTATGCCTAGTTTGGTAGGTCGAAATCCTGACCCATTTCATGTGGTTAGGTTGAGATTTTAGTTTAAAGTTCTGATCTATTCATATAGAATTGGCTAGGTTTTCGGCCTATCAAACTAGACCGTACTGGTCTTGAAATGTTGAATTCGTTTGGGTAGACTTGTGATTCCCACTAGAAGATTTTTGGAATCTGAAAATCTTGTCACCAAAATACGAAGGAATGGTAAACAAAACAGAGATAGTTGTAAGCTAACAAATTTCTGGACAATATTAGACAAACTCAACATTTCGTTTCACTGCAATAGGCAGCGCTGGAGGGGCTTCCTTGTTCCAACGAAGGAAAAAAAATCATTCAGTTTGACACTGTGATACCACTGAAAAATTAGACAAACTCAACTGTTTTCTTTTCCACTTTGCTGTTTCTTTCACGTCAATACAATGTCCGATCTATGAATCCCTTCGAAATTGCACCTAACAATAGCCAATATGGTACCGTTTTTTGTCCGTTAAAATACAGATATCAGAATAAAATTTGACAAGAGATTTGATAGGCTATACAAGCAAGGACTAAGCTTATGCTAGTCTCTTTGCTCTGGAACAACAATCTTGACTTGAAGCTTGCTATTTTACATCCACTAGAAATATTCAACATCCTGTCTACTGTGTATCTAGACATCGATCTGGCTACTTTAAATAAAGAATAATGAATACAATATTCAATCGAAGCTTCTAACATCGAACTTATATGAACAGCCTATCGAGATATTACTCGTGTGTTGGAGACACCAGATTTCAAGAATGAGATAAGTTGGTTCCACAAGGAGATTTTAGAACCAGAGAGTCGCACACGAACAGATTTTTTGGATCCTTCCCTGAGAAATTCCAGCTCCCTTGATACACCATCTTCAGAGTAGCTGGGTTCTTCAAGAAATGGGATTTCAATTGAACCCTCAGATTCGACATTCTTTAGCCATCCTCTTAGTAAGTAGTTTATAACCTGACAAAGTACCAAAAATCAGATGTATAGTAGATACTAATCATCATGGAAACAATTCTAAGCAGTTTTCAGGAAAGATTAATCACACCAAGGCACTCTCTTAAAAATAGAAATATGTAGGAAGTAAAACGTGAAACATGTATATTTTTATAATTATAAATGTAGAAGCTTGAAGTAACTCTGCACTGCAGATTATGAAAAGAAAATACATAAAATAGGTCTTATAACATCAAAGGAGAAAGAGGGCATGAACACATAACTCAATAATCAAAACTTTTGTGCCCCACTAGGCCACTACAACACTAGGCTACACGCTACATAGGTGCCTGATGGATAACAACAATTTTGTTTCACTAAGGTGTGTTTATACCAACAACTGCACTCAAAATTAAATGAAGGCTGTAGAAACAATGCTGAGCATAAAAATGGCACAATCCATAATTCATAGATCTACCAGAAAGTCCAATAACATGGAATATAACAACTAGTTCTGAGTCTTGGG
>KE372282.1:268777-282782 GCA_000418225.1 Zizania latifolia
GCAATGCCTCCAGCGTCGCCTCGCCGCCGCCACCGACAGCACTGTGATGCCGTATGCTCGTCTCTCCTTCGCTCGATAGCGCCGCCCCACTGCCATCGATGCCTCTAGCGCCACCCCGCCGTCGCCGCTGACAGCACCGTGATGCCGTCGTTCATCTCCCCTCCGTCCTGTAGCGTCGCCTCGCTGATAGCACCTGCCAACCCGCCGTTGCTACCGACAGCACCTGTCTCCCACTCTCCCCTCTGCTGATCCACTGAATAGTAAGTAGCACACTTCTTTTGATGCTTGAATCCTCTCCATCTCCATTATAGATAGAATAATTTTCTTTTTCTTAGCAATACGCCAATACATGTCTGATGTCTCCATGATTGCATGTTTTCTGAAAATTCCGTATATACTCATCAATACGCCAATACTTTATGTCTTGACATATGTATTTATTTTTTAAATATGTATATACTCACCGTATCGCCGTATTTATGTTTTCTGAAAATTCCGTATCGCCGTATCGCCGTACCCGTATCGCGTATCCGTGCAACATAGTTGCTAATCTCCTACATGGTAGGATGACAATGGATATCTCCCATGGTCAATTAAATTGCTGATACAATGGGATAATGAACAAAGTAGAGAAGAAAGGAGTCTACATGGAGCGCTAACATTAGTGCATTACTAGAGTCCAATATTATCCATGGATACTAGCAATCATGTTTACAAGTCATCAAGTCGACCCTAGTCGCCATGGCACCGACCAGGCGACTAGTCGTGATTAGTCATCGACTAGACTGACTAGTCGAGCCTAGTTGGTCCTAGTCATCCATATAGTAGTCCTATATATGCCAGGACATGTACATACTATATGTACCTTTATATACTATATAGTATTTACAATAAAGCAAGCATCAAGAGTCAAGACTACTAGAGCAGACAACGGGAAGGGGTAGTGACACAACAGAGTAGCAGAGGGGCAGCGCCACAGAAACACTGCAAGCAAGCAGGATGCATGGCAAGAAGATAGAGGGAAGGGGCACACTCACCATCGGAGGAGTTCATCTTCGTAATCCCTGCCTCCTTGGAGCAGCTTCACGAAGAGGGGCAGCGGCTTGAACCGGTGGATGCAGAATCACGCATGGGGAAGAAGAATTGCTGTTGCGCGATTTGGTGGAGTCCTGCCGCGTGCCTTTTGGTGGAGTCCTAGTACTAAGTTGCTAACCCTACCAGGCCAAATGGCAGCCCAATAGCTTGCCTCTATGCCCAGTTGAGCAGGCCCGCCAAAAGATAGCAGGAAGCCTAGCCGTCCCCTCCGTAATCAGATGACTAATCACGATTTATCGACGACTAGTCAGACGACCAGAAACCTAATTGAGCTAATCACGTCGGTACCCCTGATTGAGTTCAAGGGACCAATTAGGACGACTAATCAAGATTAATCGCGATTAATCGGATGACTTGTAAACATCTAGCATATGCCTGCCTTCAGAACTCAAGGATGATTGATTACCATATGCCAACTTAATTGAATCCAATGTTTTGAGGATCTGGTCAGTAGGATTTGGTGCTGTTGGATTTCTTGAATCAATCACTGATACTAGGAATTTATTTATAAATTGGAAGTGCTGGACATAATTGTCGAGATATACTGTTTTATATACAAAGGAATAGATATATAAATTGGAGCCTGAGCTCTTAGAAATCCTAGGCACTAATTACCTAAAGTTAAAAATAAATTTGCATCTATAAAAACTAATGTTGGAGAGGATCAGTAAATCTCCCATGAACAATATAAGCTGATAATTTTGGTTGAAAACCCTGAAATATGAAGAAAGAATGGGTAGATATTTTATTTTCAATTATTTTCTTTATAGCTTGAGCATTATTCATTCAAACTGCTACAAATTATTTCTTAAGAGAATAAGAGGTGTAAACAATGCTAGGTTTATTATGTTGAAAACTATACTTGCTGTATAGCATGATTTTCCAATGAGTTAAGATTAAATACAAATTTGGCTGGCATGACTTTTGTTAGTTTTGTATCAGCTGAGCTTTTTCTATATTTGTTCTAGTTGGTTTTCCGAGGCACCTGGTGGACATTCTGTTCTAATGGTTCCTAAACATATTTGGGGCTCTTCACAAACAAACTTGCAATTGAGAATTGTCTATTTATTGGAAGCACTGCTGCAATTAAGATTTATACTTTTGCAGATGAATGATACTTTGCATCTTGAGAAATTCAATCACAATCTGTTGATGGACCTTCCAGTGAATGCTTCAGCTGCAGATAAAATGAAGCCTCAGAAACTGGATTATATTTTGGTTCTTGATTTGGAAGGGAAGGTTGAAATTCTTGAATTCCCGGTTGTAATGATTGATGCCCAAAGCATGGAGTTCATCGATTCATTTCACAGGTATAGCCTATTTGTAAATTAATGATTATTAAAGTTATTATTCTCCATACATAAGACTATTTTAATGATTACCAAACTCCCCTAAACATAGATGGGTTTTGAAACATTGATCTGTCTTATTTTTACTATGAATATTCTTTGGTGGCAATTTAGTTTCCAATTAGTTTAAATACACAAACTATAGCTTTTAGTTAGTTCTCGTTTCACTATCGACAGCTAGTAACTATTCCCAAGGTTACCGAGAAATTTGACTCCTTTTGTAGGATATATTGTGTCTTTTTTCATTTATTTTGTTGAGATTCTTTTTGCCAATCATTGCAGTCTGCCAACCTTATACTCACCTCCACAATATCAAAATCCCACTTGTCTCTTTTGTAACTCTTCCATCAGAGTGCTTCTATCTTTTGCCATATCTGTCTACTCAACTTTTGTTTTCACATCACAAAGAGCTGAACCAATAATATTTGAGGATGAGTGGATGACCAACTGAGATATGAGATAACATGGAGTGATAGGCAAAAAAAAGATGTTGGCACATCAAATCTACACAAGGTCACATCAAAGACGATGATTTTAAAAGTGTTTGGTACCAGAAATTCCTCCCCAGCAGCTGCAAGCCAGTCGATTTGTTCCTGGCCCAGCAAGAGTTTCACCTTCATCATTGAATAGAGCCTCTCCTCTAATGAGGATAAGGTCGATTAATATGAGACAAAAGATGGTGGACTGGTCAGGAATCAAGATTAAACAGGTTGAAGAACAACAAAAAGGGGGAAATAAGCAAAGAAACTCCAAGAGAATAGAGAGCATGAGGACGATGGAAGTAGAGTAGGTGAAAGGAAGAAGGCAGGTGAACCTTCTCACTTCAACATCCTCACTATTTAAAGCGGAGATTTTGCCCGTAAGTCTGGTTGGCCCATCTTGATTCTCACTTGTCATCTTTTGATTTTCCTTTATTCTCCCCTGCCATCATTTGATCTCCTCGAAAGTGAATACCGAGGAAAGGTTCCCCTAATCCGCATTAAAATCACAGTACCAGAGCATCCAATGCTTGCACCGTGCCGGTTAAGTCCAATCAATGTGATGCTTCGAAAGAAGCGGACTAGCCGACAGCATTTATTGCAGGACTCCTTACGGAACACGCTTGCCCGACTATGTCTTCGGAGCACCGAGTGGTCAGGATTGCCTAGCCGAACTAGGTACAAGTTGACTACATCTCATGAAGACTAGGTCCAACTACCTCCTTCCATGAAGGACTTAGGGGTTGTTGTCGAGGAACAGAACCTGGGTATACACGACAAGTATTTCCATGTATAGGTGTTCGTATTGTATTCTGCCATGGCTTATCTACAAGGCAGTTATCTGTGGATTTGGAAAGAGATGGAATCTTCTATATTACTAGATCTCATACGATAGGTAAGTTATCGGCTACTTTATAGGGATACCTTAACCGAATCAGTCCATGTAACACTGACTCCCGCATATATAAGGTGAAGTTAGGGAGCCTCCAAGAAAAAATCCGAGATTGAAAGATAAATCAAGTCTTACAAGACAACACATAGATTACAACCCTGGAGTTTAGATAAGCCATCAAGCTCTTATAATTTGATCTTCTAACCCGCTCGAGATATATATATCTCGCCGGCCACACCATATTGATACAAGAACATGACATAGGGTATTACAATAGGCCTGAACTTGTATAATCTATATGTACCATCTCAACTGTGATAGGCGAACAACCTTGTTTCTATTACTCATCGTATATTCTATCGACAATGACCAACAAATTACATCTGTAGCCACATAACCAACATGTTTAATATTAAAATAAACAAAATTCCAATACATATAATTAAATAGTATAACATTTCTCACGTTGTATCAATATCATGAAATGTAGTAGAAATAATACCCTGCACGCAGAAAACACTCCTATGAAGACATACCACTTTGATTAAAACATGATTTGCTGGTCATTTTGCCCTTGTTTGATACTGCGAGTTTGAGGAAGTAAACAAAATGTTGACACCAGCAACATTTATCTGTTGTATATGCTATGCAATGTTACATATTGCATCTGTAACAATTGTAGAAATTAATGTTTTTTCTGTAGTCTCATTTTCCTTCGACAATATCAATTACCATCTCTCTCATGTATGTTGCTTGTAGGTTTGTACGCCCAACTGCAATGAGTGAGCAAAGAATTAGAGAATACATAGAAGGCAAATATGGAAAATTTGGAGTTGACCGGTATGGGCAGGACTAGTTTAACCTCTATTGCTCGCTGCAGAATAACTTATTATATGTTTGATTTTAATTTTCAATGAGTGGATCATTAACTTTTTTCTGTTGAAACATGACTTTTATGTTTTTTATTTTTTGAATTAGGTTCAATTATAATCTTATCATGAATTTAGCACTAACTTGACTTTGCTTGTTATATACATAAATCTAGAGGCAGATAAAAAACATGTGCTTGTAAACTTTCTAGATCCTTCAGAAACATAATCATCCCTTGCTTGATGAGTTTTAACTTCAGCTTGTCATGTTCTAAACTCTAAAGTCTAAACTGTGGTTTACTGGCTTACATTTAATCTAGTTTGATTGTATTATTTATAACCACTAGAACATATTTTATATATTGTTATTTCTTGGTTGTATTGCTTATGAATTCAATTTTGTGTATGATGTATATTTTTTTGATAGAACAGTGTTTGGTAATATACTCATCTTCGTTAGCAGCCCATTTTATGCATCCTATGAATTTGTGTTTGCGGCCTGTTATTCGATTAATTCTCACTATAAAGTAATTCTGGGATCTTGAATTCTGGATGTGCATTTCTTATTTCTGTATAATTAGAAATGGTATGTACTAACAACTATATCTGTTATGTAATACATAGTGTATGGCATGATACTGCTATACCTTTCAAGGAAGTGCTTCAAGAGTTTGAGGACTGGATCAGAGATCGCAATTTATGGAAAAAGGAACAAGGAGGAGCACTCAACAGTGCAGCATTCGTTACTTGGTAACTTATTGCTGCTAATATTATAATTTTTGGAGAAGTACTGATACAATTTCGTATATATGTATTCCTTCAAATTCTGCCGTTGGACTCGTGTAAAAATGTTATAACTGTTATTTGTGCATGTCTTCAGGTTAGCATTCCTGGTGGGAACACAATTTTTAGTAAACTTCGAAGATTTGAGTTGATTGAAAACTATATCAAACTTTGACTTAGAATTTCTTGGTGGGTTTATGCTATGTCTAGTGCTTATTTTGGTCATTCATGGTAGGAGTTTCGTTGCTTAAATTTTTTGGTAGTGTTGCTTCAGATTCTATATTGCTATCAATGTAATTCTGAATTTCTGATGTGTTATAAATATGGCAGTGGGAATTGGGATCTGAAGACAAAGGTCCCTGAACAGTGCAAGGTTTCAAAAATAGAGTTACCTTCTTACCTTATGGAGTGGATCAATTTGAAGGATATCTATCTCAACTTCTATAACAGAAGGGTAGCCAAACTCAACCTTTGTTACGTATTATTGTTTTTGTTGGAATTAAGATGTATTGTTCACTACTTCACTTGTTCATGATGAGAGATTGTTGTGTCCCTATAAATATTTAATATTTGGTGTGCTTTGCTAGGCCACTGGAATGATGACAATGATGAGGGAGCTTCAAATGCCAATTGTTGGAAGCCACCATCTCGGGATAGATGATGCAAAAAATATAGCAAGAATTGTTCAGCATATGCTTGCTGATGGTGCTGTAATGCAAATTACTGCAAGGAGACACCCAACTACTAGCGAAGTGAAATTTCTTTTCAAGAACCGGATCAGGTGAGGGAGCAGTGTGACATAATTATTTACAATGCAGCTACAAGATGAGAAGATGCGCCCTGGTGAAACAATGTCTTAGTCCAAGTAACCGCTTGGGACAACATTGTTGATGCCATGTGCACTAGAGAAGCACCATCCAAAGTTCGTGTTGGGTACTTGGGTCAAGTCGTCAAAGGGGAGAGAATGCTCCTCTCAAATTCCAAGGTTGCATTCACCCGTACGCGGTCCAGACACCAGACATTGTTGCCCAAAAGGGGACTGGAAAGATGGGCTGGGTGGTACGCTCACATGGCTATGGTCCGTTACACCAGGCTGCGGTTTTGTTTTTGGCCCTGGCAAAAGTACGTGCATTGCGATCTACTACAATTACACCATTATTATTTGTGCAACTAATTCCGATACAGAACAAGGATGTAGTACTGTTGCATTGTTTCTCGTTGTTGACATGTTTCATTGTTACATACTAACATACTATTACTTTAAAAGAAGCTAGTGGTGGTGAGTCTATCACCAACATCACTAGATCTCACAGTAAACTAAAACTCTTTAGCTTTACCAATGATATTGATATCTCATCACTATATAAATTAATGAAGCCTTAGGCTTATACCTAAGATGACTAGAACAGTGAAGTGACCTGAGCTGACCTGTTGTTAATTGAGTTGCCAACATATGCCAATTTTTTGTCCTCACATTGAGAATTTAGAAGAAATAACTGCACGAGTGAGAATAAACAGATAAAAGTTTCACTGCTCCATGTGTGAGTAAGAGAAAAGATAAAAAAAGGTTGCGTCATCAAAAGGAGAGAAAAAAAAGAGAGAAAAGGTTGGCAGTACAGACAGACAACAAATGTGTGTATATTATTTATGTTTCTAGGACTAAAATTGCATATATATATATATATATATATATTTAGTATAAATATTTTGATGTATTATTTATCTACTTTATGTCAACCGATTAATTCAGTTAATCTCTGATTAACTGATTAATCCCTAATCTTGAGTCGACCGATAGCTATCGATAACCGATTTTTCTAACATTGTGGTTTAGAAAAAATGGAAAAATAATTAAAATAACTGGTACTGTTTTCCTTTTTTACACCTCAGATAAACAACTGTATCAGTAGCATCTCGTATTCTCGTGGCATGTGACAATATTATAACGTGAGAGAGATCGGATTGGAGCAGTTGGCTAGGCTATACCGCTACCGCTACAGGTACACTGTCTAGTACTCTAATGTCTAGTGTCTAGTGACACACTGGAATTACCTTACAGAGATGTCACTTTGGCTTCCTATATATGAAATCTTTGTTAGTTTACAACTTACCAACGAGGCTTATGCTGATTTTTTTACTGGTTGCAGATACAATATTTTGGAGAGTGGAAACAAAACGGGGATTGTATAGCGAGATGCATTATTTTGGATAAGTGGTCGACAATGCTGGGATGATTACAAGCCTTTTGCTGCAAAGTTTGCAGATTCACAGCAACTCTGAAGCCCCACGCACGAATGCTTTTTTTTGCTATGTGGCCTCATGCATGGTGTGGTAGCCGAGGACGAAAGCGACCACGCACGGTTCCCCATAACGCAAACATGCACCTAGATTATCTTATTAGAGCACTAATCACCTTGCTTTTCCCTAATCACATATAGAGCTGCTTTCCATGCCATGTAAAGCCAAGCATGTAATGACACCTCAAACAAAACCCCATTAGCTTGGAGTATGTGCGTCTTGTCATCACATGATGATTAGCTAATGGTTATGTCATTTTGCTCGAGCACAAATGACTACTAGTACTACTGCTAGGTCTCTGTTTTAGTTTAAAATTATTGTAATCCAGTTTATAGATAGATATTATAATAAATTGACTTGTAATAATTTTAAAAAACAATTTGAAAAAAAATATGTGTATTGTTAGGCAACTTAGATTATTGCTAGTATATATTATAATATTTGAATGCTAAAAGACCGCAATACTCTCAAAATAAAATATGGAGAGCTAAGAATTGAGTATAAGATGGTAATGTGTAATTTTTATAAAAAGTGCAACTTATATTATAGTTTTTTAAAGTAATAAGCTGAAAAAGTTGGGTTTCACCATTAAACAAACTTTTGTTTGCAATTTTAACCAATAAGCTAGATAATTAAATTCTAAGCTAAAACAAATAGAGCTTAAATTACTATTGAAGATTTGTTCTTATGACTCATAATAAACAGCACTCAATATATGGCAAAAGAACAAAATTCCAATTACTAATGCTATGGCTTGCAACCACTAATTACGTGTCAAAAGGCTAAGGCACATTTGTAATGCAAAAAATTGATAACACGGTTCGCGGTACTTCAACATGGAAAAAAATATGAATTGATTGGACCTGTCTACGCCGAGAAAATTGATGGAACTCCTCAAAGTGGGGTTTGACAAAATATCACCCTGCAGTACATTGCAAATTTTAAGATGCAACTCTCTACATTGCCTCATTTATTCTTTGCTATCACAGGGGTTTAAAGCCATAATTTATTTTCCATTCTTTTTCAAGCCAAGGCATGTGAAATGACCAAAGTAGCCATCAATTCTAACATCTCCACCGAGCGCGTGCTGTCTCTCTGGTCCTCTTCTTCTCTAGCACCGGTGGCGGCGGCACGATGGCAGCGCGGGTCCGGCCGAGGATCAAGATCGGTGGCGTAGGGGCGGTGGCGTGTCGAGGTCGGGCGGCCCGGCGGCAGCACCGTCGTCTTGAGGTTGGGGCGCGCGTTGGGCAGCCGCCAGCTGCAGCGACGTCACGAGGTCAGCAGTGGCAGTGGCTTGACGATGTCGATCGGGTGTCCGGGCGTCAGCTTGAGGTTGGCCGCTCGATCGGCTGCGATGACGTGTTCGATCAGCTGGTCGGCGGCTGACGAGATCGGGCGACCCGACAATGGCTGAACAAGAGGATGTGCAAAGACAGCTCGGTGGAGAGGCGGAAAATATACATATTCTTGATTGATAAGCGCATGCATGCGATGCGCATGAAATATCTTCATTAAAAGAAGTGCAACACGCATAGACCACTATGAACGGAAGCATGAGCAGGTCGATCGATCACCGTACTTTGACCGTGCAGCTAGCTAGCGCCGCGCCAAGGAGACGAGAGAAACAAATTAAACTCTGGTTAAAGAGGGGAGGCGAGGGTGAGGGTGGGGGTGGCACCAGACACGGCAACATTGGCGGGCATACGTACTGGCTGCTTGCCTTGTCTTGTACTGCAAGGCCGCTGTCGTTTACGTTGGGATATGCTCATTTGCTAGCTATCTCACTCTTGGTGGCTGCGGCAGCTTCAAGCTACGGTAAACCGCACCGCACCGTTCCCAACGAATTGACTTGGATCTCCAGCTGGGTGGTATCGCGTTTTGTTCCAGGCTGTTGTTTCTCTCCTAAAATCTCTGCTTGTAATTCAGAGTTTTACGATGAATAATTACATATAAAATAAAAGAGATATAGTATATATAAAGAAAAACTGATTTTGTATTTCTTAAATGTTTGTTTACAATGAGAAGGATGCTCCTTTATTGATATCAAAGTAAATAATCATCTTCGGAAGAAAAGTGAGATTGAGATGTGTCCACTAGTTTTCATATATTTTTATATTTTCATTCATGTTACCGAATACCAAATATATGAATTAGAGTTACCTAAAACTATCATTGGCATTTCTCACAATGTACATATATCTCATCAAAACTCCCTAAAAACTCAGTGAAAAAAAACTAGGAGAAAGAGTACATGGTGTGCGTTTTAGTTGCACGAATTATTTTATTAAAAACCTTAATATGAGAACTTTTAGTGCACGTTTTGGTTGCATGAATTGACTTATTAAAAAAAATCTTAATATGGGAAACTTCAGTAAAACTTACTAAGGGAAAAGGAGTATAATTTACCTAAATATTTTATACGATGCTTTATGATCAATTTGGGTATTAGTCTTTTTGACTAGGATTTAATTCTCCATATCACTACTTTATGAAGTTTCTTCTCCCGAAATATACAAGTCTCTAAGTCTAGCCATTCTAGCTCCATAAACACATCTTTCAAAGTTACATGCAGAGAGAGACTTACTGAACAAATCTGTAAGGTTTTTATATGACTTGGTGTGCATCACATTTATTTTATTTATCTTATGCAATTTATGAGCATATAAGAACATATCCTAATTGTATTTATGCAACGCAAGCTGTATTATCTTCATAGATAATAGTGGGTTGTTGACGAGGTTTAAACCACATCACCATTGGATACGGTGAATCATTCTTTTAAGCTATACATATTCTTGTGATGCTTGACAAAAAGCTATAATTTTTTTTGTGATTCGTCGACGTCGATACAAGACTTTGCTTTGAAAATTTTTAGGATATTGTGATTCCACTACATAGGAAAACATATCTAGTCTAGAATTTGCTGGTACGTGGGTCTGATATGTACCTAGAATATACATACTCAACTAGGCTAAAGTCTTGATTCTTTCTTATAAAATAGACCCAAATACTTACTTTCATGCATGTAGCGTAGAATTATTTTGATGCCCTTCGGATATGTTTGGTCGGCTCTGCACTGTATCGTGTTAGTAGGTTTAATATAAACGCTATGTCTAGAGTAATGCAATTGACTAAGTATATTAGCGCCTACTGTACTTAAGTACGAGAATTTTGGTTCTAATACTCTCTCTCCCCCTTCTCTAGATTTATATAGATCTTTGTTTACCTTCCAACCATAGGGGGTTATAGTAGAAAATAATATCTACGGGTGGTTGGGTTGCACCGACCGCCTATTGAAATTGGATTTCTATAGGGGTTTGTATAAACCACCACGTGTAAAAATTAGATCTCTACACGTGGATGGTTTATATGAACCGCCTATAGAAATCTAATTTGTATAGGTGGGTGGTTTATGCAGACCACTTGTAAAAGTCTAGTGTTTATAGGCGGTCGAAGCAATGAACTGCCTCTCATCCTCAGATGGGATCACCCTATTCCTCCTTGTCCTAAAATCCCAACACTTATACTTGAAAAATAGGTGATACATGAAAGTGCACACAACTTGTCTTGCTCAAATCCTGAATCATGTTCTTCTTCAGCTCCTCCTTCGTGAAACTTTGGATTGTAATCATCTACGTGATGACAATAGAAAAGGCAAATGAACACCAATAATAGGTGAAAAACAAAGACAGAAACCAACAAAAAGAACTACAAGAAATAGATATTGATTTTAGATGAATCAAGGAACAGCTGACTAAAGCGGAGTTCGTATGAGAGATAACAGACTCCAGAAATATTTAGCACGAAAAAATATTAAATCAAGGAAGATCCAAAAATTTTAAAAAAATCATCGAAAAAAACCTGCAAAATATGAAAGACTGACAAGTGGCCTATCGATCGATAAGCCAGGCTCATGGAGTAATCCATCCTCTGGAATTTCTAGGTCAGATTTTGAAGGCGGAGAGACGTTGAAGAAGGTTCTGACGAGTACAGAAAGAGATGGGCCGGATTCAACCCAAGAGGGTTTTAGGATTTTTCGAAGGATTTAGAATACATTGCATGAAACTCCTAAAATTAAGAAAATTTAAATAAACTCAAAAGGTTCGGGGGAAACCGTACACGCTCTCGGAATAGAGTTAGCTAAAAAAACATTTTTTCATGTATAATTTATTCACAATAAATATTTTTATTTAGTAGATTAGTATAAATCATTCCTTCAAGTCAAATTAACACCAGATTAGGTTTTTAAGTGAGCCAACTAAACCATGTTATGTTAACCAACCAAATTACAACTATTTTTTGTCAGCGATTGTCATCACTCGCAATCTCATCCAAATACATTTGCTATGATATCTGTTGGAGTAATAAAATTAAGGGTACCACAAGAGATATATAAATCTATACGATATTGTTGGGAGAAAATACTTTTACCTTAAATAAGGATTTAATAACAGCATTGCGAAACCCCATCCGAACGCTGAAGCCAACGCTTCGGCGGGAGTCGCCACGGAGTCCCTTGCAGGCCAACGGTTCAGAGCCGCCCGAGAAGCCGAAGCCCCCTTCCTCTAAAGGGTTGCGAAGCTCGAAACCGCTCGGAGATGATGTCGAAACCATGGGCTCTCTGTCTTCTCTGACAAGACATGTGCTTTACCGTGTTCATACGGAGTGTTACCAGATTGCCTCTATATAATTTACTGTGCACACTGTAATAGTTGGTTGTGCGTAGGGAATAACTTAGTATTACCCCGTTGTTACTGCGCTTATAAATACCCTCTCCTTGCAGGAGGGAAGGGATCGAACATTAGAAGGGCTAATCAATATAACTCCTATTTAAAGGCTATTATCTGCTTCGGAGGCCTCAGGCATTGTTCGAACCCCTGTAAACACTTCGAACCCTTTGAGGTTCTAACTCTGAAACATGTTACGTATTTCTGTATTACGCCAACAAATATTGATAGTAATAATTTTGATGACTATTAGCTAGAGTGTAGAGATAACAACACAGATGATTTATACAAGTTCAAGCTTCTGATTAGATAATAACTTTATGTCACGTTGTTTCGAGTAATTAGCTATATTAAGCTTACAAAAACTGCCCTCCAATGTTTGTTGTCCTCTATACCACTTTAAGGAGGTCGGTATCTATAGACAAAATACTAATGAGAAAGTACGAATGTATCTCTTATACAACCGACCATATCAGGACTGATCCTAAAGTTACATTAGGGTTACAGAGTAATGTAACGTATAAAAATATAGGTAACCATTACATGTACACTATTTTACTTGATCGGTTACTTTGATAGGCTTCGATATCATAAACATTAAATGTCTATCTTACCAGAGAAGATAGGGGTAGCTGATTTGGCCCTCTAGTCAATGTGATATTAGCCTCAGGACCCCGGCATACGGAGGTGTTATATCTTTTATCGGAGCCCTTACATTCAAAGAAACATAGTTTTGAAGGTTCTTACGATCGAAGGGGGGCTTCGGACTCTATATAACCCTTTCATAATGGGTGATCGGGGGATTAGTCATATTTTCACCAACAGTATCCCTCGAATATGTATTACCAGTATTTAAAAAATATAGAGAACAACGTCCAACAGATGAAGGTCATGTTTTACATGGCATTTTTAAACTTCTTTCATCACATAGGGGCTAGGGCACATAGGAATTTTTATTTTGTTAAAATAATGAAGGAAACAAACGCTGGGAAAAGATGCATTTGACACGCATTGCTTTCCTGCAAGAAACAAACGGGAAAAAACTATTTTTCTTTCTCCGGTACCCCTTTCCCTAGGCTGAAGGATGACGAAGACAAACCCAGCGCGGCGCGGCTCCCTCCGGTCCTGCCTCCATGGCCCCCCCATCTCCACTCCTGACCAGACCACCACGGCACCACCTCCACCTCCTCCTTCCAGCGCCCCCCGCTCTTCTTCCCCTCCCCAACACCACACTTCGCCACTCCACTGCCAGCGCCACCAGCAACAAACCCTAATTTATTCCCCCCTCCACCGCATCTAGCAGACTGGCACTGTAGCACAGCCAGCCAGCAGCATCCTCATAAATACAAAGAAAAAAAAATAGCGAGGTCACACGCCTCTCAGGCTCACAGCCCCTCCCCCCTCATGCGCCGCAAGAAGCACTCAGACCGGGGCGGCGGCGGCGGCGGAGGCACGGAGCTCTTCATCTGCTTCACCTCCCGGCCATCCACCGCCTCCGCCTCCGGCGCCGGCG
>KE372282.1:291365-310547 GCA_000418225.1 Zizania latifolia
TCACCGTCGTCGGGTTAATATGGCGACTTATTTGCCAATCCAAGCTCGCTGTTAACCTCACAGTAGCCCCAACATAGTGAAAGCTAGCCACAATGTAACCTTAGCAGCCATTTTCTTCCTCGGCTCAAGCGGCTCACGCAGGACCAGGACATCGTTGCTACTCCTTTCCGACCACCGGGAGCTGCATCAGATCCGTTCGTTGTCTCTTCCTTCTGATACCTATATGCTCTCATATAATTTTGAAGTGCAAAATACTGTGGAATGGCCGGACCACCATTGTCGACGGTTCCATTCAGAAAGAAACATTCTTCATAATTTCAGAGAATTATCATGTCATTCTTCTTATCCGATCAACAAACAAAAGGTACATGAACTAATTCTCAATAGCGAGCATGCCTACTCCCATGATAGCAAAATTCAACAAAGAACTGTCAAAAAGGGCTGTGGACCAAAATAGAAGTTAGACCACGAATGAATGATGGACGGTAAGTTTACAACAATTATTTAACGGTGCAATCGAATAAATTTAATAATACAAAGTTTATAAATAGCTTTAAAACAATCTTTTTTTTACAATTTTCATATAAAAAGTTTTTTTAGAAGTGGTACCGTTTATGAGCGTAAAAAGACTAAGGATCTATTTGTTTCAGTTTCTTATAGCTAGAGATTCTTATTAGGTAGCTAGTCTAAGTAGCTAGATAGTATGAGTATCTAGCTGGTGAGAATATGGAGAAACTGATGTTTTTTAGTTTTTAAATTCTTGTTCATTTTTTGATTTTGTAGTTACTGATTTTCATCTAGAATCTGGGCCGACTATTTTAGCTTCAGATTCTAGAAGTAGCTGTAGTCTGTAGCTGTCAGAAGCTGAAACAAATAGGCTGTAAAAGAGTGTGATAATCTATATTGTGGGCAGCTTTGAACGGGACCGTTAAAAACACAAATGCAATCACGCGCCAATAAAAACTACCAAAATGCAACGCTTTACTGATATACAAATAAAACCCAAGCCAAAAGGGACCCCGTCGCTGGAAGGATGTGACTTTGGGAGGCCATCAACCGCTCCATCATCGCCTGCTCTGCCCACCTCCCCGGGTCCCCGACGAGCTTGCTTGATGGGGATCTTGGAGCCGACACCATAATCCACCACAGCTTAGCTTTGCTTCGCTTGCTGCGTTTCCCCACACACCACCGAAATCCCGTGCTATCTTACAGATAATGCAAGTGATCGATATCCTCTGGCCTCTTCAGAAAGCTAGGAATGCACACAGCCATCTGGACTCTGGAGGCTGTGTGAGACTGTGTGAGCTTGGTGTGAAATGGAGGAAGGGTTAAAGGCTCTGGCTCTGGCTGAGTGGCTGGCAGGATTGCTGTTTGGCAGATCGATCTACAGCGATCTGATCAGGTGTTCTGTGAAAACGAGGTGTGGGTGCAGTGAACCAGTGAAGGGGCAGAGCGTGTGGCTTTCTTTCAAGGTTTGGTTTCAACCTGTGTCATGATGGAGGCCTGGACGGCATCTTCAGAGAGCTCTGATGATTCAGCTCGACAATAGCAAGAGCTTAACCTTAGCAGATATGGTGGATTTTTCGAAACTATTGTTTTCAAGTTATTATATAAACGTGAGGTTATATTTCTTTGGAGGTGTAACAGTGAAAGCTTAACTTAATGAATGCGTTTTTATAACGTACGAGATTTGACAAGAATAATAACAGCAAACTGGACTAGTGTCTAGTGTTAGATAACAGACCTGTTGGGAATACTAGGCCACCCATTTAGCGTTTAGGACGAACCGGCTATATAAAGTAACCTTCATATTATAAAACAGAAAATAGATTGCTTTTCAAAGGAAGATTACAGTTTCTAAGACAACAGATAGTATATCTTAACCGGTAAGAATAAATAAATTCTAATGCTACCTCCTGTAAATATAAAAGTAGGTCAGCATGTCCAGAGATGGAATTGAGCCTAGAATAGTTTGGGCCTAGCCTTACATGCAATTATTTTTCCTTTATAGTACATAGTGAATTTCCAGACAAACCAAATCAAAGCTCAGTCCCACTTTTTCAGTTTAGCATGGGACTGGGTTAGACCTCATTCAACCTGCACGTAGGCCTACCCACCAGCCCAAAGTGACTAGCCTAAGGCCTTCCAGGCTTAATCAACCCTAGTCTCAACGCGTCCTAGCTCTAGCCTCCTAGAGTTTCCCACCCCCACCACGCGCACGAAGCCCCGCCCCCGGCCAATGGCTGTGCCCGTTGATTCAGTCTGCTATGCTGCCTTCGGCCCTCCCCCGCTACCCCTAGTTTGCTCCAAGCCTCTCCGTCTCTCTAAACACCACTAAATTAAGATGAAGATGTCTAGACAATTGACATCATTTTTTTAAATTCAATCAAATGAATCGACCTTAGAAACAGTAGGAACATGAGTTAGCAACAATAGGCAAAGTAATCATTTTGCCTTTTTTTTATTATATTTTGGCGTGTGCATTGTCGTGGTCGTGGGTGTTATAGCTTTATTTTGAGCCCTAAGCGTGCCAAGATCCTGGCTCTGCCATTGAGCATATCTCTAGGGGCAATGCAATGCAAGAAAAACACATATTAAAGATAGTCACAATTACCTTTGAATACAAGCAATACAATCACCTTTGAATTATTATTGTCGGTAACAAATACTGATAGTTAGCGCGCTAAGTAGGAGCCTCACACAAAGCAATCACTCTAAGATTGTGAAACTTCTCGATAACATCTTCTCCATACAGTTCGAGCCTCAACAAGCTTTTTGATTCGAAGCCCTTGACTTCATCTCCGACTCAGGCAATGACCTCGTAATGATAGCCGTCAACTTCTTATCATGTCAGAACATCAATTTTAGAACCTTACAGTTTATAATTACGTTGCGGGAGATATTGATGTCGATGTGTTTGACCTTTTAATAGGTTTGGTTTATCGCCCTATGTATGTTAACGTTTTGAGGCTTCCTATCATGTGAATTGTTACCTCGCACTCGCACTCACAATCACTACACCCATACGTCTAGTCGTTATCAATCACACTCTTACGTAGTTGACTTAGTGACGAATATCATTTCTCTTACCAACAATTGAAAAAATTCACCATAAGTTTATATCTTTTGATGGTCAAGTTATCAAATCTCCTAAAAATAAAAAAGTAAAGCCTCAGAAGTGTGATCCTAATAGTTCGACCATAATGGAACTGCCAAGAAAAACCGTGTAGCCGTGCTGCGGTGCGTTGGCAGCCACGTCGCTGCTGATGCGCTGTACTACGCGAAGCACGTCGCGAGTCGCGAGTCGCGACGAGATAGACAGGCAAACACTACTGCCGCGCACGCATCGATGCGTCCACGAGTTCGAAGACCGGGCCATCAGTGGCCTTTCTCGTTGGACCACTTTGACCGGCATGTCATTTTCTCTTGCGAAAATGGGACCTTTCAATCTCACTCATTTTTCTATAAGGAAAAGCAATACGATGGTGTGGTTGTAAATACAAATTTGATCGTAATATGGTATTTTGAGAGAATTACTGTATCCCTTGTTTAAGGCAGAGCTACAAATGCCATCAGCTCACATGTATCCCTTGTTTTAAACAATGGTTTGGTATGAGCGGTATCGTTCTGTGCTTTGTTCGGATGACGCGTTGGACTTACATAGGGAAACAATGGACAATTGCATTTCTCCTTTTGTGCTAATTATTAATTTATTTCGTTCGTGTCGGCGAAAGTTACCCTCTGATTGACGGCTATTAATTGTTTGTGCCGAGTAATATCCATCCCTCTAAAAAAAGTGAAATACATTTTGCGGCGTGGCTTTGTGCACATTGTTCGTTGTTGGTGCCCAGTGTTCGATTTCCTTTGTAAAGAGCACCATTTGAACTCTGTTATAAGTCGTCTCAGGCTCTTTATTAGTCAGATTTAATTTACTTTATTTATAAATCAACTGTTCAAAAAATCTCTCCGAAGCAGTATGTGTAGTTACGTACTATTATAAAAATATTGTATTATCCATATACTTATTTTATTTTATGTTTAATTGATAATACTATTATGTATGGCAATTTTTTTACACTAAATAAAGTGAAAATCCAAATAAACTCAATAAGCCTCAAAACATGTGTTTTTTTCACCAACAAGGATTCAATATGATCTTATGACTTGACAATAATTTTTGTTTTCTAAATAACTTATAGCTTTTCTACAACCATATACTAACAATAAGTTATTTAGAAGGGACCTCAATAATATCATATAGAATGAGAACTAACCGAAGAATGTGAATGCCATCTAGGATGATAACTAAAGGTGTGTTTGGTTGTTTGATTAGGTGCAGTTCTGAAGAACATGTATGTCTGGTTGGTTGTATCCTACGAAATCATTCTGGATGGGTTGATTCAGATTTTTAGAATATTCCTTCTCGATGTTGAACCGTTTTTTGTGATAAAAACAAGCGAACGATGCTGTCTAGGATGAGTTTGTACACTTTTTTTATCTGCATATGATTTCACTATTCAACTCCCTACCTTCATCCAAGCAAATATAAAGTTACACCATCTTATATCATTTCACACAATCAAACAAACAAAATCATATATTATCCCATACATTTATGCAAATAACCTATTTATATCACATCATCTAGCATCATATTATCCTTAACCATCCCATCCTACAAAGTAGTCTGAAAGACCCATAATTGTGTTGGGCCTGTTCGTCACTATAAATATGTTTGCAGCATTTTAATATTTGTGGGCTTATCTACATCAAAACAGAAAACGGACTAGGCCTACAAAGTAGTCTGAAAGGCCATAATGGCCAGCCAATTTATATTGTTCCCCGTTGACTCGCCACAGTTGTATGATCTAGTTTGGGCATGAATATTTGGATATTCTCTATTTCCTTTTTCTTAACGAAATCGGTGAAAAGATACATTTATATTTCGGCAAATTTTAAGTTACATATAAAATAATAGAGACCGTTATTTTTATAGATTTGACGGTAACAATTGTGTCCGTTTGGTTGCTTCGATCAGACTGAATGGAATCATTTCATCTAGTTTAAGTACCATTTGGTTTGTGAGTAGACTGGACAGGACCATCTAGCTTGAGAGAATATTTTCTCTAGATGCTGAACAATTCTATCCTAATTTTTTTCCTAAATGAACTCATCTATCCTTTCTCGTGAGACTATCTCATCCCATCCATGCTCATATACCTCGAACCAAACAAAAAATAGATCATTCTATCCAACCAAACAAAAACAGGATCATCTCATTCAACTAAAAACTGGACGGAATCATCATATTCATCTTTGCTCTTCAACTAAACGCTACCTAAAAGAAGATGATCACCGTAATATGTCACCCTTATTTTTTTATAATTATAAAAATGAATTAAACAGTTTGATTTAGGTATATCCGAGCATGCTGTAACCAAATCCTGCTGCCGTATTCTTTATTTTCTCTAATCTCAAGATTTTGCTCTAATTGCTTACGTGCATGCGACTAACTTGCAAAGGAGACAGAGAAAACGACATCCAAGACTCCAAGAGGGCAGATAAAGTCATCGTCAGCTATTGGCTAATCTAATTTTTATTTTTATTAACTTCTAATTTAACTATAATCAATGGCTAAGATTATTATATGACTTACCTGCTTCATCAAGTTTCCCACTCTTATATATACAGATTAAACTACACGGTCAACAACCCAATTTTGCCGATGTCAGATGAGGCTGGACACGATCAAACCCTTCGAATTATAAAATCGATGTCAGATTATTGCATTGCTTGCATTCGCAAACTACTATAGAATGACAAGGCTAAAAATAAAAAGATCTCTATTGAGAGTCTTAAAAAACGAATCTTTGATGCGAACTTTCTCTTGCTTGCCCTTAAAACAACTCGTACATGCGCACCATAAAGGCAGCTTTCCATGCTCTGTTTTTAAGGTTAACGATACCATGGCATCCAACAAGCAAGATGATCTCGAATCCCAGAAGCCGGCAACGTCTCCAGGTCCGGCCGTCGTCTCATTGACAGCCGCCAACGCACCGACGCCGGCTTCTGGCCCAGTGGAGCCACCTGCCGCAGCCGTAGCCATTTCAGTTGGCATATCCAATGGCCACGACGCACCGGAGACGGAGCCTCTGCTGGTGTCGCCGTTGCCGAGCAGCGACGAGACGACGCGGCTGGGGCGCGCCATCGCGATGACGTTCCGGGGCACGGCGGAGCTCGCCAAGCACCTTCCCGCCGGCGCGGTGCTCGTGTTCGAGGTGCTTTCCCCGGTGTTCACCAACGGCGGCAAGTGCCACGACGTGCACCGCGTCATGACGTCGTGGCTGGTCGGGCTCTGCGCCGCGGCGTGCTTCCTCCTCTGCTTCACGGATAGCTTCCCTGACGGGAAGGGGACGGTGCGGTACGTGCCCGTGGTGGCCACATGCGGCGGCCTGTGGGTCGTGGACGGCACGCCGCCTCCGCTGGCGGCTGCGAAGTACCGTCTCAAGTTCATCGACTTCTTCCACGCCGCGCTATCGCTGGTAGTGTTCATGTCCGTGGCCATGTTCGACAGGAACGTCGGCGCGTGCTTCTACCCAGTAATGTCATACGACGCGCGGCAGGTGTTCACCGCGGTGCCGCTCGCCGGCGGGCTCGTCGGCACCATGCTGTTCGCGATCTTCCCGCCGACACGGCACGGGATTGGATTCAAAAGCAATATACTGACAATAAAGTGCCTAGAAGAAGTCTCGATAATGTCATCTATGGATATGCCAACCTCTTCAACGGGCCTCTCCCGGGCGCCGCCATTCAAGTCCTCACCGACCTCTTCTGTCTGAACTCCGAGCCAACAGCTGACTTGGACTAAGCCCAGGCAAGGCTGGTCCTGGAGGCTGATGCCTAGGCCTGCTAGCTACCAGAAGCTATTTGGTTCCCACTGCGCTGGGACTTCTATCGTCATGTACCCTCTATGTATGATCTGCGTGCCCCAAGTATGTATTGGCCTACGGCTACTCTACCCCTGAGAGTGCGTCACAACATCATCTTAGTAGGGAGTTTCGTCTACTGGTCGTGCTGTTGACTGTCTGTCCATATGAACCTTAACCTACTCTGTTGTAATGTGCAGGGGCTAAATAATCCAGCATGACGTTATGCCATCTCCCAAATGATCCCCTCGATCCCTGTGACATGGCTTGTTTGCAAGAAATGAAACTACAGGTTGTCGACAATGATATAGTTAGCTCTTTATCCGGCAACCGTCTCAACGATTTTGCCTTCCTACTTGCTGATGGTACTAGAGGAGGAATCCTTCTCCTTTGGAGAAGTGCAAAAATCATGGTCACCTCGATCTAGCTTCATGAGTTCATCCTCTCCGCCACAATCTCGCTGATAGACCGTGACTGCAGCTTCCTCCTCACCACAGTCTACGGACTGACTCTCGACAGCCTCAAGCTGGCATTCTTCTCTGAGATTCATGACAGCTCACCCCCAGACGACACCAGATGGCTCTTCCTCGGTGATTTTAATCTCATCTACCAGGCGTCTAACAAAAATAACCGAAACCTCAGGCGGCGCTTCCGTGCTATCATCGACTTTTGTGCGCTAAAGGAGCTCCCTCTTCAAAATATAAAGTATACCTGGAGCAACGAATGTGAGAACCTGACCATAGTCAAACTAGACAGATTTTTCTGTAACAATGAGTGGGACATCACCTTCTAAGATCACTGCCTCACAGCACTAGCATCGTCTTCTTCAGATCATTGCCCGCTGTTCCTCTCCAAGGATACGGACTCTAATCGACACTGCTGCTTCCGCTTTGAGAACTTCTGAGTCAAGATCCTCAGCTTCTTTGAACAAGTCTTAGCTGCCTGGTCTCAGACTACAAGTCTCTCATACCCTCTTTCTAACCTCCACTCAAAGCTCATAGCAACGACGAAGCATCTCCATTCTTGGAGCCAATATCTTTTTTCTCATGCCAAGCTTCACTTTCACATGGCCCAAGGGGTCATCCTCTGGCTTGATTGTGCAATGGAACACAAGCCCCTTTCCCAAGAGGAGTCCCGACTATGGCTACAACTTAAATGTAGAATCCTTGGCCTCGCAGTCGTCAAAAAATTCTGGAAGAAGCAGGCAGCAAGATTAACCTGGCTCAAAGAAGGCGATGCGAACATAAAATTCTTCTATGCGCACATCAACTCAAGGAAAAGAAAAAACCGAGTCTTTCACCTCCGTGAAAGCGAACAAGATATATGGGCCATCACTCAAGAAGATAAGCAGGCAGTCATCGACGGCTATTTTGAAAGAGTCATGGGCTCTTCTTCGCCTAGAGAAACGGCAATTGCTTGGGATCACCTAAATCTACCCCCGATTCCACTCAAGTTGTTTTTACCTTCTCTAGCTAGGAAATGTATTTATCCTCGATCTCTCGAGGGTAGAACACCCAGTGCTGACCACACTGAGAGACACGAAAGCACATGTAATGCTAGTTGGCGAAGTGGCGTTAAGCATCCCTAGCGGTACGCAAAGAGAGGTCATGATGATATCATCTACGTCCATACCGCTCCTCATGGAGTAGTGGACCTCACAGATCTGGACATTGCCTTCACAGAATCAAAATTTAAGGAGAAAATTGATGCCCTCCCTTAGGACAAGGCCTCGAGCCCAAACGGCTTCAACGGGAACTTCTACAAAGCCTGTTGGCAGACGATTAAGGAATATCTACCTCGCATAGCTAATGCCTTCTACTTCCTCCGGTCCAGCAGCCTCGCGTGCCTGAACATGGCGAACATTGTCCTCATCCCAAAAAAGGAAGGCGCGGAGAAACTCACGGACTTCCGGCCAGTTAGCCTAATCCACATTTTCTCCAAGATCATCACAAAAATCTTGGCTCGTCGTCTCTCAAAGGTGCTTGACTCCTTATGAGATAATGTGTATGATCATTGATATGTGATAAACAAATTAATTGGTTGATGTTGATATGTGATGATTAAATTGGTTTTGATTGGTCGAGCAATTTGGTCGGGTTATCGAGCACTTTAGTTAAGCACTCGAGAACTCAGCCTCGGGCACTTAGTACTCGGGAATTCAGCCTTCGGGGAAATTCTGCACCTGGGAAAGTTTAGCACTCGTGATTTTATATCACTCAGATTTTTGATGTTCGAGAAGGGTCATATGCTTTAAATTGTTTATTCCATAAATACACCATGTTTATAATTAATTGGACTAATTAAGTCAAGTTAAAAAGAACTTATGCTCAGAAAAAGAGTTTTTTGGTTTATTCATGTGCAGGCATAGCTTAAGGGTGAGTTGTGGTCGATGACGAGATTAGAACTAGGCTTGGAAAGGAGCTGATGTTCAGAATGGTCAAGGATATCATGTGGTACGCTCAAACTAGAGGATATTACATGTGAAGATGAGGTTTATATATGTCATACATGGGATGTGTGCGAATATAGAAAGAGAGGTTTCCATATGGCGAATATGGAAAGGAGACAAATTCTGAGGAAGTTAGGATTTGAGAATTCATAAGAGATATGGATTTCTTATTTGATTAGGACTCATGGTGGCAGACATGAAGGGTATATAAATAGACTAGAGGGGAGAGTAAAAGGATGTACGGGTAGAGACCGATCAAGAGAAAAATATTAGGGTTTAGCCTTTTGCTCTTCAATCTAGGGTTTTGAATGTGGATTTGGTGAGGGATGTTTTGGATGCACCTTGTAAACACTCTTATGTAATAAAGATTCATCTTCAAGCATTAAGTAGTGTGGTATCATGTTTTTTCTTCTTAATATTCATTGGTTTGCATCGTTTTGGCTTATTATGTGATTTCACTTTTAATTGCGATTTAATTCGAATTGATTCATCCAAAACCTTGCTAGGAAATTAAGAGAGAGGTATGAAAAGTTTCATTGGTTAATTCCTCATATTTTAGGATTAATTAATGTTTTAGTTTTTGGATCGGATATGCTTTGTTTTTATGTTATAGCAACTCTCGAAGATCATAACTTTTGATTGGGAATTCGGATTTGGGTGAAACCACTCTAGAAAGTTTCGTATTGAAGTCTAGTTTCTTATGTTAAAATTTAAGATCAATCTAAGTTACGGATCTAAAGTTACATACATTTTACCATTGCTTGATTAGGCTATGTTCAGTCTTTGAGAAATTTCCAGAGCCCTAGGGAAATTTTAGGCTGGTCGGGAAATTTCCAGAGTTCTCGAGAAATTTCCAGACTGGTTGGGAATTAATTTTTTGATTTTATTTTAGTTGCCAAATTTAGGGTACTGTAATCATTCACCCCCTCTGATTGCCGTGGTCACTTTGTTTCGATCTTACACTCCCTAATCTCCTATGACCAGAGTGCTTTCATTAAAGACAGAAGTATCTACGATAACTTCATGTATGTGCGCAATGTTGCTCGTTGCCTAAACCTATTGCGCTCACCCTCGATGCTCCTAAAGCTCGACATAGCCAAAGCCTTCGACTCGGTGCGCTGGGGTTCACTACTACATAATACCCTATTAGTGATGGGTAATAATCTTTATTAGTGACGAGCAATTCTACCGTCGCTCTTATCACGTCAGTGATGTAACATCATTAGTGACGGATGTTTACCTGTCACTAAAGAATCACCCTTTAGTGATGGGCGGTAATATTCACCCGTCACTAAAAGGGGGCCTATCGGCTCACCTATTACGTTCCTTTAGTGACGGATCGTAATGTCATCCGTCACTAAAGAGTTCTTTAGTGATGGGTGATTATTGTCACCCGTCACTAATATTATGGTTATCTTGAAAAAAATAATTATTTTTAGGCTGCATCTTGAATCAAAGCCAGGATTTGATAGCCAACATATCCAACATTCCAGAGCATATCATAGACAATTCATCAGAGATCATAGACAATTCATCATAGAAAATTAATAACCAAATTAGTATCACATATATTAACTTCTAACTCATTATCTCAAATAACATGGCTAAAACAAAGTTCCATAAGAGCATTCACTACCTTCTAACTCGTTATCTCGAAGAACATGGCTAAAACAAAGTTCCATAAGAGCATTCACTAACTTCTAATTCCTAGCTAACTTTTAACTTCAAGAGGTTGAATAGTGTCTTAAGGAGATTCTCTATGTCTACCCGCCATGAATTGCTTAAGACTGTATATGTCTAGTTTTGCAGCCTCTTTTATGGTCACTATGTACTCCTTCTCCCTGAACAAAATATAATCATATCAGTACAAAATGCACAATGGTTATCAATGCAAAAAGTAAGATGGATAGAAAGACATCATACCCCAGGTTTACACCACATACATAACAGCCTCAATTGCACCATTGCTGATGTTGAAATGGAAGGCGCATACTATACCAACTTCTAACGCGTTATCTCGAAGAAATTGGCTAAAACCAGTAGTTAGGTAACACCATCCATCCGTAGATTTATGCACCGCAATTGGGACTGTCTCAGACCCTACTGCTTCCACTTGAATCTCAGTGGTCTGCTAGTGTAGGAGAGGTGTGATGTACTTCTCACAGTACTGCCTTAAAAAGTACTATAACAATAAAATTTAAACAAAGCTAGTTAGACAAGGTCAAGTGCATAGATGATTGAGTTAACCACCGACATGTACAAAAAGCTTACCACCGACTTCTTGTTGATGATCGAGTTATTTATTGTGCAGACATATAACCAAGTCTTAGAGGATAAACCTGCCGAGATGTTTTGTAGGAGAGCCTTCCTTGCTGGAGTTATATCTGTTGGATTGCTAAAATAACAGATGTTCTTCAATTGTTCTATTTGGTCGGTGTCGACCTTCCTGACTATCCGCTTCCCCTAGTTCCTCGCAGCATTGCTAGGACCCTTCCCTGACATTATAAAAAACCAATTTAAGTAAATAAACAAATATGTATATCTAGTACCTAAACAGTTTGCTATTAATCGATAGCACTATCGTTGTCCTCCACTTTTATGACCGTTGGGGCATTCTCTTCACCAAAGTTAGTGTAAAATTTGGCAATAACAGTCAATGGAGCCCGTCCCGTTGTTATTGTAACATAGTCCCCTTAGGTTAGGCCGGTTCTTTTACTAAATTCAGGCCACCCTTTGTGGAGGCATACCCTACCTCCACAGCTCGCAACCTCAACCTCTATGGTGCACCCATCTCTTGTTAATATTTTAAGGGTGTCACTAACGTGAATGTTATTGATATCGCTAAAGTTTTTTGATAGAAACTACAATAGTAAGATAATATGACATCAGTTTGTTAGTTTTATTAGCACATGAACAGAATATGCAATGTACAATATATAAACCTGGTGACGCCCGCCGTTGACTAGATGATTGATCTTTATTAAGCAACTATCAGGAACATAAGTTGGTATCGTAGGGATCCACCTATTAGTAAAAGCACATTGTCTAGCAGGAGTGCCCTGTTGATTACTTGGGAGGCTTGCCATGTCCCTAATTGATGTTATATTTGACAACGATGAAAAAAGTACAATACTACTTGCGTAAACCCTAATACTAATGTCCCTAAATCATGTTATATTCACAAAGCAACATATATATTCACAAAGCAACATATTTATAAAGCAACATATTCACTAAGCAACATATATATTCGCAAAGGAACATATATATTCACAAATCAACATATTCGCTAAGCAACATATTCACAACATAAAATATGCACAAGGCGGCGGTGAGGAGGCTCGGTGATGGAACAGAGACTAGCAGAGGAGCCCACGAGGGGACGGAGGCCAGCGGAGGAGGCCGCGAGGGGACGGAGACCGTTGGAGGAGGCCACGAGAGGATGGAGGCCATAGCGGCAAAGGAGAATGATGGTGAAACGTGTGGAGCACGACGGTGGAATGACTACAGAGGAGAAGGTATGACCGCTAGGGTTTAGGGTTCTGCGCGATATGAAAGTGTTCTGTTGACGCCCACCTATTTATAAGCATCATCAGTGACGGGCTATAGTTTTTGTCCGTCACTAATGATCTAGTCATTAGTGACAGGTGAAACCTATAGCCCATCACTGGATCAGTAGTGACGGACGATAGTTGCCACCCATCACGCCCATTAGTGACGGGTCATACTACAACCCATCACTTATAAGACAATATCACTGACGCGTCCAAAATGGCCCGTCACTAAAAGTGTATTAGCGATACGTATCAATTATTCATCAGTAAAGTTCCATCACTAAAGCTTGTTTTTGTGGTAGTGATTACATAATCGAGTTACTTGCTCGGCTAGGGTTCCCGAGGCGTTGGCGAGACTAGATTGCCAACATTCTATCCACTTCCTCCTCAAGAGTGCTCCTCAATGGCACGCTGGGAGATCAGATTTGGCATCGTCAAGGGCTTTACCAAGGCGATCCCTTATTCCCCTTCCTTTTCATCCTGGCCGTAGACCCTCTTCAAAGACTGCTCCAGAAAGCAACAGAGTGGGGACTCCTTAACCCAGTCTTAAATGGCAGCCTGACCTCGGATAGAATTTCGCTCTATGCGGATGATGTGGTAATTTTTTTGCAAGCCATCAAAGGAAGAAATAGACACACTATCAATCATTCTACGTGATTTCGGTTTAGCCTCGGGCCTCTCAGTTAATATCTCTAAGAGGCAGGTGGTGCCATGTGAGATCATGTGTATGATCATTGATAAGTGATCGAAAGATCTCAGTCCTTGATTTATATTGAGTTTTGGTGATTCATGATAATGGATGTTGGGACTAACTATTTTCATGAGTTTGTGTGTTAGGCTAAGTTTCGGCATCAAGCAAAAAGGTTGATTGCTCATATGTTGAGAATCAATAAGTAAAATATTGATCATAAAGATTGTTAGCATTTCAAGTCATATTAAAGCAGAAGTTTTGATCAAAGGTCTTTAGATCAATCTCCCTTGAGTTTAATGAAATAACACCATTGATTGATGGATCTCAAACAACATGACAATGAAAATGATTTATAGAAGCTTGTTAAGTATATATTGATGGATATGATAAATAAAAGCTAAAGTTGATGATTGACAAGAAGCTAAGAATCATGAAGGACAAAGTGATTTATACTATTGATTATATGTTGAGAATCAATGTGAATATTAATCATGAAGAACAAAGTGATTTATACCATTAATTATATGTTGAGAATCAAGTGGAATATTAATCATGAAGATGGTTCATAAAAGCTTGTTATGTATATATTGATGGACATGGAAAATACAAGCTAAAGGTGGCGATTGACAAGAACTTGAGTATTATGAAGCGTAAAGTGATCTATATCATTGATTAATAAGAATCAAGTGAACATATTAAAAATATTGGATACGAAGTGGTTTTCTATGGTAAGACGGTGAAGGGCAAGTGATACTCGGCTACAAGGGACCATGCAAGGGTGAAGGGCAAGCATAGGCTTGGCGCCAAAGGACCAATGCGATGGTGAAGAGTGAGTATAAGTTTTGTACCGATGAACCATGTAAGTCTATAAGAAACCACGGGTGATCCACATCACTTATTCAAAGAATGCAAGAAGTGATAAAGAGAAGAGCAAGTTCGGACTTCATATATTGAAGGATGTCGAGTGGCTTAAATATATGGAAGCATCCATACTTCATATGTTGACCTACACCAAACCAAAATTCAAAGTGAACATTGCTCAAGGCAAAGATATAAATATTTTTGGACTAACGTGTTCAACTAGTCTTATGTAGGTGAATAGTCCCAATGATAAAATGGTTTCAACTTTGTCATCCCTCAAAAATAAAGAAACAAGATAATATGAGGGTGTTCCTATTGTTATAAATCTTTGTACTTGCATTTGAGTATAGAAATGCCATACTACTAAGAGGGATACAAAGTTGATGTGTTTGTATATGTCTCGGTGCTCAAAGTGATCTATCCCATTACTATCTTGAGAGAAAACCAAAGCCATAACCTTTTCTCCTTGGGGTTTTAAGCCTTGTTCTTTGTTGAGTTGGATAGCCCTTTTAATAAGCTTTTCAAAATGTCCAAGATCATTAAAATCGGACTTCGGAGTCAAAAGTTATAACCTGTTTTCTGGAGTGCTGCCAGGAATTTCGGAAGTTCCGGTTAAGCCTAGAACTTCCGAGATCTCTAGGTCCGGAACTTTCGGTTAAGCCCCAGAACTTCTGAGATCTCTAGGTCTGAATCTTCCGGTTAAGCTCGAAACTTTCAGATGAATAGTTGTAAAATGTCTTCAAACGGTCACTTTTTGAGTGAGGGATATAAATACCCCCTCATCCCATTTTGAAGAGGAGAACTCTTGAGCAAAATTTCAGAACACTCTCTCACTCTTTCAAAACTAGATCTTGAGTAAATCTTTAAGATTTCATTTGAGAGTGCAACACAAATCTTCTAGCAGACTTCTTGCTCCATCTTTTGAGAAGATTTTGTGTGGTTAAGTTCGTTGGTTTTCCTTAAAAATCTTTGAGCACTTGAGTTCATAGCAAGCAAATCAATATTGTGTTTGTTACTCTTGGAGATTGAGGTCTCCTAGACGGCAAGGCGTCGCCCGTGAGCAACCAAGGATTGTGGTGTGCCTGGAAAAGTTTGTGAATGTTCTACCTCACCTCCATAAGGGAAGAGGTAACTCTAGTGAAACCTAAGCTAGACCCCGGCGGTTGCTCGGTGAGGAAAATGGTTGAAAGAGACCCAACCTTTTGGGGCCCCTCAACGGAGACGTAGGATCAGTGGATCCGAACTTCGGGAAATAAATCCAGTGTCTCATTTGTTCATTTGCTTGTTCTTCATATTCATGAGCTAGCTTATCATATTCATACGTGTTTTAGCCCGATCTATATGCTCGTGCTTGTTTGATTATAATTGATGAATATGATAGCTTTATAATACCTATTAGAACTTGCAAGAATAATTGGTTTGAGCTAGAACTCATTAGAGGCTACTAGATTTAAAGTTTATCGGTTAATTACGTTTATTGCTTGTTTTAGCCCGATCTCTAAATTTACTCCATGGATATAGTTTTTCTTGCATAGACATACTCCTAACAACTTGTGCTTACTTTCTATTCTTATAGAATTTCTATAAAAATTCTTGAAGGATCGATTTTGTGCATTTCTTGTGGTTCCCGTAATATCCGGTTAGAACCGGAAGTTCCAGACCCCGAAACTTCCGACTCAACCCGGAACATCCGGACCCCAGATGATCCGGAATAACCAGACATTCCGAGGGCTTTAATATTTCTTGTTGAAGAATTTTTCAGGAACGCTTATTCACCTCCCCTCTAGGCAACATCAGTGTCCTTTCAGTGACAAACAAATTGGTTTGATATTGAACAAATTAGTTTTGATCAGTTTGAGTGGTCGAGTACTTTGGTCGAGTTGTCGAGCACTCTTGTCGGGCACTCAACACTTAGCACTCGAGAAATTCAGCCCTCGAGAGATTTTAGCACTCGAGAGATTTCAGCACTCGGGATCTTAGATCACTCGGATTTTTTTATTCGAGTTGGATCATGTGCTTTAAATTGGTTATTCTATAAATATACAATGTTTATGATTGATTGGAACGTTTGAGTTAGGTTGGAAAGAATCGATCGAACTGATTGTGTCAAGTTGGAAAGAACTTGTGCTCAGAAAATGCTTTCTTGGTTTGTTCATGTGCAGGCATTGTTTGAGGAAAAGTCATGGTTGATGACGGGATCGAAGCTAGGCTCAGGGAGGAGCTAAGTTTTAGAATGGTCGATGATGTCATGCAGGTTGCACGGGCTAGAGGATGCTGGACTTAAAGAGAAGTTTTCATATGCCATACAAGGGATGCGTGCTAATATGGAAAGAGAGGTTTCCATATAGCATACGCGGGATGTGTGCAGATATGGAAAGGAGAAAAATTTGGAAGGAGTTAGGATTTGAGGATTAGAAAGAGATATGGATTCCTAGTTGGATTAGGATCCTAAAAATTGTTAATTTCGTGGCACATGGTGGCAGCCATGATGGGTTATAAATAGACTGGAGGGGAGCAAACAGAACATCGAAGAAGAAGAGAAAAATTAGGGTTTAGCCTTTTTCTCTCCATCTAAGGCTTTGTTTATGATTTGGTGAGAGGTGCTTTGGATGCACCTTATAAACACTCTTATGCAATAAAGATTTATCTTCAAGCATCAAGGAGTGTAGTATCACTTTCTTTCTTCTTAATGTTCATCGGTTTGCATCGTTTTAGCTTATTATGTGATTTTACTTTTACTTGTGATTTAATTCGAATTGATTCATCCAAAACCTTGTTGGGACATTGAGAAAGAGATCTAAAAAGATTCATTGGTTAATTCCTCGTATTTTAGAGTAATTAAGGTTTTATTTTTTGGATCGGATCTGCTATGTTTTTACACTCCTACAAATCCCGAGGTTCATAACTTTTGATTGGGAAATTAGATTTGAGTGAAACAACTTGGTAAAGTTTTGTATCGAAGTCTAGTTTCTCGTGTTAAAATTTTAGATCAATATGATTTACAGATGAAAAGCTACACACGTTTTACCATTGCTTAGTCTGTCTGTTTTCAGTCCTCGGGAAATTCGAGAACCCCTCGGGAAATTTGAGAACTCCTTGGGAAATTTTCTGAGTCCTCAGGAATTTCAGTCTGGTTAGGGATTTTACTGATTAGTTAGGAATTAGCTTTCTGATTTTGTTTTTGGGGTACTGCAACCATTCACCCCTCTCTGGTTGCTATGGTTAGTGCATTTCGATCTTACATACAGATCCGTTGCACCGACCTAAACCTCAACGATATACTTTAGGACTTCGCTGTCCCAGTGACATCCTTCCCCCTAAAGTACCTTAGGCTACCGCTCATAGTAAATCGTCTTCATTGAGCTGATCTGCAATTCATTGATGATAAGATCTGTTGGGTTTTGGGGAGGCTACGTTAGCATTAAATTCAAAATTTTTACCCCGTTCGTCCAGAAACCATGCGTGTAATAGGATCATAGATTGTTACATCTAGCCTCGAGACGCGCTAGGGAAGTGAAAGTAGAGTCGATGAAGCGTGTCCTCGAGCAACCCCGCCCGGCTCCGTCTAATCGTCGGCTGCGAAGTCGATGCAATCCGGTGATCTCCACGGGACAAGATCAGCACCGTAGTAGAAGCGGTGCCTCCACGTATCCACACGTACAGGGACGGGATCACCTCATGCCGGTATACTAGTACCACACGGGAGGTTAGGAGAGAGACGGCCACAACTGGTGTAACCAGGAGAGGTACCGGCTAGGGTTATATCGAAGCAACATCAGCTGTTTTGTCCTTGCCCCTCCTCTCTTTATATAGTGCCATCTCATGGGCCTTTAATCAGTATTGAAGCCAACAGATCTAATCTATTCGTCTGTCCCAGAACTTTCGGTCCTAACTAGATCTTCCAAAAATAATATTCTGTATCGAATTTATTTTGGCCCGGAACTTTCGGTCTAACTGGAACTTCCGGTTCGTCCAGAATTCACCTTTCAGGCAGGCCCGAAACTTTTGGTCCAATCGAAACTTCCGGATCCTCTAGAAACCAAAACTGGGACTGGTCTGGAACTTCCGGTCTAACCGAAACTTCTGGATACTCTAGAACCCGGAACTTCTGGCCTCAGGCCAGAACTTTCGGTTCCCCCAGAATTCTCTTGAGCATATTTCCATCAAAATCGTGAATCGTCTGTTAGCTTGGCAAGGGAAGCTCCTATCTCATAGCGGGTGACTCACGTTGGTCAAATCGGTCCTCTCCTCGATCCCAACTTACCTGTTGTCGGTGATAAAAATGCCTAATTAAACACCTAACAACTAGCATCGATAAAAAAAGAAGACGCTTCCTCTGGTCAAACATTGACTCCTTAACGACAGGTAAGTGCAAGGTCAACTAGACAAAGGTCTGCCGCCTCACGTGCCTCAAAGGTTTGGTGATTTTTCATCTCTAATTCTTTTCCTGCGCTCTCTGTCTACGTTGGCTTTGGCAAGAATGGCATCACTCAACCAGGCCTTGGGTGGGCCCTGAAATTCCCTACAATGACATCGACCGCTAGCTTTTCACTGCCCTAGCAAAAGTTCATATTGGAAATGGCCATGGAGCAAAATTCTAGACTTCCCCCTGGCTCGATGGCTGCCGATCGTGATGGAATTGTGCCCAAGAAAATTCTGGGGGAATCGGAAGTTCCGGCTATAGCCGGAAGCTCCGGAGTT
>KE372282.1:331693-357271 GCA_000418225.1 Zizania latifolia
GACGGAGACGATCGATCCACGTTTGTCTGCGCAATCAATGGATGGTCTGGCGCGAGTGGTGACCCGTCGCCGTCGATCGACCAAGACGCCGCCGTGGCCCGCCGTGGCCGCCGGTCCACCATTCCTGGCATTTATCGTCGAATGCTGATGTTGCAACGACTCTGCTCTGTTTTCTCTGGCTGCGGAGAAGAGTCGTTACGGCGATGGCCATTATTACCTTCTCAATTCTGTTACATCATTAATGAGCCTTATCTTGCAGTGTGAGTTGGTGCAATTGGGAGGTGCATCGTCGTGCCCGTTCGATCGTGTACGACGACGATTGAACCAAATAACCGACGCTGCCCGAGGGTTGCTTGTGAGGGTTTGCTAAATACATTTTCACACGTGACACTCAGCAATTCAATCGTTACTATGTCTATAGCCGATAGACACTTTTGTTTACCAAGTATCGAGTCGGATATTTAACAAATGAATTTATTAAGTGCCCGATATAAAACACTTAACAAATCTATGTTTGTCGATAAAGGGCTTGTCAAGTGTTAAGTACAACACTCGGTGAATCTTTCGCTGAGTGTATTCCAGCTATCACCATGTGTTAAGGCACACGACAAAACAGTGAATTCCCGTAGGGCAACGTGGCTTAGGACCGAACGGACTAATTGACTGTTAGATGATATTTGGTGAACGAATAAAAAGCACGGTAAAAACAATTTTTCCAAATTTGGTGAACACGCGCTTTCAAAAACACGTGACTATCTCAGTTATATTGTCCTTCAAGGAGACATGGCAAATGTCTTACCAGAAGACGAATATCTACCTGCTTAACAGGAATTACTTCCGGTGCAAACAAACCAGCAAGATCCAAATCAACGTGCATCGTGATGGTGATGAACCAATGCAGGGTACGTGCGGATTGCCCTAACTGGGATAACCAGCAAGAGAATATAGATGAAAATCATCTGATCAAGTTTCTGATGAACAACAGCAACAAGCAGGGGATCAACAGGTTTCTTTTTCAGTTACAGATATATCTGAGGGGTCCTACTCTTCAATGACTGAAATGGACCAATCTACTTGTTTTCATCAGGAGTGGCAGATTGTTCTTTACACTCATGACGTGCAAATACTCCCTTACGCCTCTGAACTACCCCCAGCACCTGAAATAATCACTTCTGTCTGCATTTACGAGAACCTCGTCCTTAATATTTTCTTGGATGGTGGAGGTGTTTCCAATGTGGTCTCTTGTACGTGCTGACTTTTCTGGTTACAGGCTCAAAAGATTACGGGAAATGGTGTTTGATTGCTCTTTTGATTCACCAGAAATTACTATTGACCAAAAAAAACTCAGAATTGAATATTCCCCTTCTAGTTTAGGATTTGTTTGTTTCTAGTTTAGGATTTGTTTGTTTGAGCTTGGGAGTATAGTAATCTAGCTTATTTTTATAAGCTGAAACAAACATGTCAGCTTATTATATTAGCTTTTTATAATTTAGAGTACAGATTATAACAATCCAATAAACTGGTACAACCCTGCTTTTTTCTATAAACTGAATTATTATAATCCTAAGCTAAAACAAACAGTGCCTTAGAGCAAATAAAATTTGATACCGTGAGGTAATTAAGCATGATTATACTACATGTTCATCTAATATGACCTTTATATACATGTTGATGTCAATATGTTGTACTAGGGGGTCACTATTGACGGATGGACTGAAAAGGTATTTTGACATCAACATATATATAAAGATTTTCTGTTTGCCATTTTTGAACCAGAAATATTTGGGTCACAATATCGAGAGCATAAACCAGAAATATTTGGTTCAGAAATGGCAAACAGAAAATCTCCAGATTCCATCAACATTTTGTCTAGTTAGGGGATTTCCAACCAACAAATGGCATAATTTTGCACCCACATATACCCGTGTTAACATGAGCTACGAGGTGAGTATATAACAGTTATGAAATGAGTTTCATAGATAATGAGCAAATGATTCCCGGCCTCTACACCCAAAAGTGTACAGAGCCTAATCATTACATCATTTTTCCACGAAGTGTTAAGTGATAAAAAATACACAGACTAGCTGACATCAAAGATTTGATTACACAGCCTGTGTAAAAAAAACATCATCCATGCATGTTGAATAACTCCTTAACTATTCTCTCCAAGGTGTGATTTTCACCAACACTGCTGCAATTCTTCACGCTGGAGTAGGGACCAAAAACTGCAGCCAGTTGTAGCACATGAAAATAACCTGCGAAGGATTGTTGAATATTCTCCATTAAAAACAGTTTCATCATCACAATCAAATTGAACATAGCAAGGAAGACACACTAGCCAGCACAAACTTTTTAACATTTCGACCCATTCCCAATTACCATGTGCCATAAATTGGATATGCTAGTGGGTAGGCCTGGTAAATGGCACAATCTTTTAGTCTGCAAAGTTAGGGCTGTGTCATCATTTTGTTCTCTTTCAGAGGATGGATATAAACCACCCTCCTCAGAAAGCAAACAAAATGATAAGCACTGGAATTACAAAAACAACATTTCCCACTCCCTAGCAAACAAAATGATAAACAAAATAGATTTTCGCCACGACAAAAATTGTGGCAAGAGTGCTAAAATCATGGCAATTAATATTTGTTGCCACTATTTTCCAATCTTTGTGAACCATGGTAATAAGAACCACGGTATTAGATTATTGCAATAGTTTTATTTTGTGGTAACAAAATTTGTATATCGCCACAAAATCAATGTGGCAAAAGAACATATTACAACAACTAATATCAGGGCAATAACTGTTTGCTGCCACACTAGTGTTAATCATAATGTTAGACCTGTAAAATTCAAACGTTAGTGTGCCAAAAACCTCAAAAATATTCCGTATTTTCCTCATATCTACACACAATTGCACGTGTATGTCACATGTCACTCAATGTGAATTACACATGCTGCAGTTGATGGAACTCAAAACAAGACCTCTCTCTCCACACTTAGGATCCTTACCATCTCAACTATCACTCAATTCTGATCATGTTACAATTTTTTTCATATATCCACTCTTCTGTAAAACTTCTTACGCATATAGTCTTAGCAATATTAATTGATTATTGCCACAATATTTTCTTTCGTTTCCTTAATGTGTATATATTACAACAAAGTTTAAAACTACCACTAATGCAACAATAATGTATCATATTAATAAACTATGCTAATTGCCATGGAAATTAAATCTGTGGCAATAGAACTTTCATGTTGCAACAATTGTTTTGTGATATGACAATAGACAATTTTATATTGCAACAAAAAACTGAAGTATAACATCAAAGGTGTGTTCTTCTAATAAAATGCATTTATTGCAAAAAAAAATTTGTATTGTGGCAACTGGCAATAACATAACATATTACCATAGACTATTTATCGTGGTCATATTTTTGTGGCAATAGCTCAATTTTCTTGTAGCCATGAGTCTTCCCAGAATCTGATATGGGCGCCATTTAATAAAATGATTCCTGACCTTAAGAAGGCCCACCTAAAATGAGAATAACCTAGCTTTGGATCTACTTGAGTAATTGTTTAGTTTACTATGTATTTTCTCCATAGTAAGTCCTGCCATACCCCTTATTCAAGAGCTTAAGAGCAGCTATTTATTACTATTTTCTTAATTGGGCAATGTTCTTAATATTGAGATACCACCTTGATCTTTAGGGCGGCAAACTATATTACACTTAGCAAACTTATATTTTTTATGATTATAACTTTGCAAAAAAGATCTTGACCATAAATAGTCAATCCTTTTAACACATAAGACTACAAAGAACAGAGTTGATAAGGACGAATTCTGCCACTGAGTGAGAGGTGTTTGCCCTTCCAACCGCTTAATTTCTTTTCAAACCATTATTCAACTCTTTCCAATCACAATTCACAAATTCCTAAAATGCATTGATATGCCAATGTATCAAAAGGGAAATGGAACAATGTCACAACAAATAGAGGCTTTATTAAGGCTTTATTATCTACAACTATCTAGACCTCCCTAAACCGAAAAAAATAACTTTTATGGAAATGTACTTTTTAGGCCCGATAATTGTTCGAATGCACAAAGAAGTTTCATTTTTAGCTTCCTCAATGTTGTGATCCATAAATAGAATTATATCATCTGCATATTGTAAAACATTCAAGCCAATGAGATCATGCCTCTCTCCTTAGCTCTTTGTGATGCTGTGGAACCATGGCAATTTGGGGCGAGGGTCCAGAAAACAGGATAGAGGCGAGATCGGTCTTGTTGACAAGTGGACACGTTGTCGGTGACTACTCATACGTAGCGATAGCCACTTATGTTGAGTTGCGCCAACACCGGACACCCACGTTTGGCTACTGCTAGCTTCGCCCGATAGAGCTTGCATCGGTATGACCGAGCCGTTAGCAACGCTAACCACTCGGTATGCTATAGTAACCGCCCGGTGATATGTCATAATTGCTCTAGTTAATTGTTGTTGATTTGTGTTGGCATGTTAATGCAGTTGAACAATGTTAATCCCATATTGGTATATTGAGCCTATTTACTTGAATTAATGTATTTTCTTTGTTTAGTTGTTTAGTCATGTTATTTATGTCTATTCAAGTTGGTTTGAGTCTGTAATTATGTAGGAAAATTGTCGAGAGTGAAGATGATGGACGAACTTGTACCTCAGGTGGAAGTGCAAATATTGTCACAAGGAGAAGAGTGGAGGGCTGACACGATTGAAGTAGCACCTGATTGGATAGAATTCATCGGTGACACATTGCAACAATATTCCACTACATGTGTGACATCTTTCACCGTGAGTTAGACAAAATTAGCGCAAGGGCAACAACATATCAGGACGAAAGGTTGAGAGAGGAGGCAGCTGGAGATGATTGATCCCATAGAAGAGATGTGAATGTCCATGATCTTGCCGGTGACGCGAATGAGGACTAAATGTAGGCTGCTATGGCAACATCTAGAATGGAAGCAGATCAAAGGACAGTAGCACACACAGCACAATAGCACAACAACAGTTTGCAGCATGCCTTAATAGCAGCAAAGTAGTACATAGAGAGGAGATAAGAGAGGGACATCACCTCACCACCCTTCTCTCTCCTCCCCTCTTTTACCTGTCACATCCCGCCGCCGCCTACTAGGGCGCCGCAATGCCAAGGTGTGGGCATGGCGAGGCCACCACATGCGTGGCTTGGAGCGTTGTCCTTCCCTTCTATTTCTATTTCTCTTCTGGCCACTCGTCTCAGCCCGCCGTTAGCTAGATCTAGCCACCGCCGCCTTCAGATCGGAGCCACCACTCGCCATGCCCATCGCAGCCTCATAGGCACCTTGGAGCACCACAGGCTTGTGGCGGTCACCACATGACGGTTGCGTCATGGCGCCCTTGTGGCAAATTACGAAAAATGCCACAACGACATATCATCGCTATAACAACGATATAGTGACGCCATAACAACTATGGATTCAAGGACTTCTCTCGGAATGTTTTACATCATATGGATGAATTTATGAGATTCCATTGAATTATCATTTTGAAATAAATCTACCACTTGTAACACAATGGTGGGTATGCTTGGTGCGGACACACCCAACCTTTAGAAGATAGTGCTACAGAATGTCTCCCAAGTATCTTCGTCAAGTGGTTATGAGCATAACTAGAGCACATTCGTCCTAATTCATACAAAGGTCCATGACCATATATCCCATAAGAAGCTGCATAAGCTTGTGTATGTGAACTACAACCTTCGGCTTTGATTGGACCAAGCTAGAGGGTACACAAGTCATGATGATGACGACTTAATCCAACAACTTATGGAGGTGTCCATATACGGAACTTGTAAGCATGTGAATTGTGAATTTGTGATTTTATGATTACCATGTGCGAGGTTTCACGCAGTGTTGCGCTTAGCATGTCGAATTTGTATTGCTATACTTGCTATTTATCTACAAAACATCATTCCAACATTTTAAAGGATTGTATCGAAAATTTTATCAACACTCCACTTTCTATAATTTTTAGAAAAATTTTAAAAAAATTATACAATACCAGTTTTCGCAGCTAACCGGCCGGTAGCCAGTCCTTACCGAACAGGCAGTTTTTGGAATGACTATTTCAGAAACTATTGATGGCAGTGAATATCATTTGTCGTACTTTTCAAGTAACACTTTATTGCTGTCCCTTTTTGTTCGGAAAACACACAATGAGTGGTGTTAGAACAATTACATTGCACATTCCATATACTCTAACATCCCCCCACAGTCCAAACGTGAGCAAAGCGGACGCTTAGACTGGAGAAGATACCAACAAGAGTGCTCAACAATTATAGTCCTTTGTGCCGTAGTCGAGGTAGCCAAAACGATAGACCTGAAGAAGCCGTGGTCGTGATAGCCATGCATAAAGTAGCCGTGATCGATGTAGCCGAAGTCGGGGTGCCAATGACGAGAAAGTCGCCTGAAGCCGCGGACGCATAGAGACATCATGAAGTGGTCATGCACGCGTGATGGTGCTAGCGAACCAAGATGTGCAATGTGCACTAAAGACGAAGACGGTGACGCAATCGTGGCAGCCGTTGAGAAAGAAGACGCCGAAGAGTTGAAGCCATCGAGGACGAGACACCACATTGGGTTTGCCAAACCCAAGGATGAATCAAGATGAACGCACACAATGGTGTTGCTATTACCGTGCAAGCGAGGGAAGGGACCATCATGAACCTTGTGCCATTGCCAAAGAGGGCTAGCAGAGAAGACCTCCGATACGAACGCGGTGCAAAGCAGAGTAGATGGAGAAGTGTCGATGTAGTTCGCTATTGTCGAAGACGACAAAAGTAGTTGAAGAACATACGACGACGCTGGCGACATAGTGCAGTGGATGTAGACGAAATAATAAAGCCGAGGTAGAGGTAGATGGACCAATGGCCTGGAGAGGCGATAGTGGAAGCCGAAGGAAGACACGACGGCAATGCTCAAAGGAGGCGATACAACGATAGTTTCATATCAATACAGTGGTTGAAGGCCACAAGCAACAACACTGTAGCCTAAGGAGGCAACATAGTGGTAGCCCAAAGCTTGATGGCGTGACACACGTAGTCGAAGAAAATCCATCCCAAAGAGGTCGGCGCTCAATCGGGTGATCAAGCCGAAGGTGCGCAGGACAACTGAAGTTGATGCAACAATATGTGAAGTCGACAAAAGACGGTGGGCGACGCAAATCCGGTTGATGACCAGAAAAAAAAGGTAGCAGCAAACAAAGAGCAACAAATGTCACCAACTGTCCAATCATGAAGTCTTCGGCCGTCCTTTTTTTAAATCACCCTCCATGCCACCTCTCCTCAATGACATACTAGAGAACAGAAGATAAAAAATGCATGCTACAGGGAGTGTCATGGCCAACGGGGCAGTTGGAGAGGGCTTTGGCGGCGTGCAAGCTTTTGGGACTATGGCGGCGACCCGATCTACTTTTGCCTCTACTTGACAGGACAACGACGTGGAACGAAGGAGATGGTTGCCCCTAAGAGGATCAAGATTCACTCCTAGGGGCGAGCGGTGGTGGAAGCGTGAGAGCGGCACTAGATCGCCCGCTCCGATATCATGTTATGAATATGACTTGATTGTATTGATATGAGGACAAAAACCCAAAATATATACATGTATGGAGAGAATACAAAAGGAAATATATATAAAAGGGAAAACAACACGCTATCCATATATAGACCTATAGCACATATAGATCTCTCCATATATAGAACTAACATATATGGGACTAACATATATATATATATATATATGCCTAACATAGAGAACATATATCCAAATATCCAATGTTCACACATTATTTGACATCCAAGGGAGATCTATCAAACAATCTAGCAATTAGAAAACAAGGTGTACTCCTATTGGGTTTCAAAATTAGGCCTTATTTGGAACACATTAATTTAACAGAAACTTTATAAAACATCTACAGTAATCAATTCAATTTCAATTCCTGTAGGAATCAGGAAAAATCATAGATTCCAGAAGAGCATGCTCACTGTTTTAATAAAACGTGAATGTTTGTAGTAAGCGTAGGAACAAGATATTACCATCGAGTGTGTTAGGAAAGCGAGCTAAAACTGTCTTGGGAATGAGGGGTTAGCCTTCTCACCAATTTCCCTCCAATTGATTCTTCCTGCAATTATGTTGGTAAATCGACATCATCTTACATCGCATCATCATATTTGCCAACACAATCTCAAATGCAACTTTGAATTTTACAATAAGAGCCACACATCATTATCATATCACACAAGGTAAAAACCTGCAGTTACCCAATCTAACAAGGCAGAACTTTTAGACACACTTGACACCTAATCAGAGTCAGGATCAAGATTAGCCATGTCTAGGGTGAAGTTACCTATATCTAGGAATGTGTCAAGAGAGTCCCACTCAGAACCAAACACACCTGAAGCATCAAACATTGGTGCAGTGTTCGTTGCCACAGTCTGGTTGCCTGAAGTAGTACCTGAAATAATTCCACCAGGCTGGCCGTCTTTCTTGTTTGAAAATGCGGCATCCCCAGGGCCCTGAGGATCAGGTAGAGTTGTACTGATGGGAGATGAATCAACATTGAAAGAGTGAGAAGTTGGAACATCCTGCACTTCCCCATGAAACTCATTTGGAACAATTTCTTGATGTTCTGTAATGGCCGTGTCCTTCAGCACCAAAGGATCTATGGACATGTCGTTAGCTGCATGTTTCTCTGCAGTGTTGCCTTCCACAAAAGCATCCCTTGGACCATCGTCACGGAATAGCCAGTTGTTGACTCCATCACCTGAATTTTCAACAGCTCCATGTTTACGTACATAGTGCTTAGATTTCCCAGAGTCTAATACTTTAATTTCTCTAGCGCCAGACATGGTTCCAAGACCACCATGAGCTGCTCTTTTCAGAGGAATTTTTAAATCTTCCTGAGGGTGTACAAGGACACCCAAAGACAGCAAAGCATGTGAACAAAACTTTGCTAGCTCGGTGTCGTTCTCTAGCATGCCTGCTATGACAAGTAAATATTAATACCAAAACGAACAAAACTAATAGCTCTGAGAATCACATGGATATAATGAAATAAAATGCTAGACCAAACGAAATGGAGTGCAAGATTTATTAAATTATATTAACTTTTCATGTGTTTGTTTCCTAGCTCCCAAGGGAATCTTATCATTTTTCATATGATTGTCTCCTAGCCCCCAAGGCAAACCTGAAACCTCTAGCCAATAAGATTCTTTCATATGTTTTACAAATGAAACAGCAAAACTGAAATGTATATGGAAAATAGATGAAAATACAGACTAGCAAAGAACCTGTTAGTTGAATTGTTACCTCTGTTGAATAGTTCGAGACCTTCTTCTAAGTAAGGAGGACGTCTATAAGGAGAAGAAAGAAAGGATGCCAATAGAGCTTTAAATGAGGCTAATTGGAAATCTGATAAATTTGAATCTTCTGTCGATAGTGGTGTTTGCTCATACATCCCCATCTTGTAGAAAGTCTCTCTTGCAACATTAAAAACAAGCAGATCCATTTCTGCCCTCCAATGGCATGCTCTCAATGAACCACTCTGCTCAAGTTGAAAGAGTGAAATATCAATTTCAATGGAACATATGCAAGTTTAACTGTTACAATAAATGCTAAAAATAAGAGTGATAGATTAATCAATTTCAATGGAACATATGCAAGTTTATCTATATGATACTGTTTCTAGATAGTCCCCAATCATACATCATATGTGAAACAAATGTGGTTATTGAATCAGCACATGCATTAATTGATAATTATGTCTCATGGATTATATTATAGAGATATTGAATCAATAATGTGGACTAATGTTGGAGAATATGTAGTTGGATAAACCTACCATGAGACACTACTAAGATTAAAATGTGCCATAAGTTGGTAACATATGTTCTTAACCATCCATGGCTAGGCCACCAGCTCTCTATCTGACACAATTCCTACCTATCGTTTTAGGTTACAGTAGGGTCGCCCCCTATATTTACAGTTCTTCCGGGTAAAGAGTCCGATTCTAACTCTAATCCATCTCTCTATTACAACTTTAGTCCCTATAACCTACACATACATGTTCGACACAAACTTTTGCAGGCATGAAGAGCAGTAGAGCACTAAGGACCTCCAACACCTTATGTGAGTGATCTGGCAGTAAAGGTTATATAGGCTCAAACCCTGACCAAAAGCACATGAAAAGACATTAGGCATATCATGGTGAGTTCACCGAGCCTAGTGTCAAGCATAAACTTGGCATGTTAAGCATGCTAGGCAATCCATGGAGTCAAGGTGCCATCATTGAACTGCCAATAAAAGGCCTCCATACATAATTAATCATACTAAGGAGCCTAAATAGGCTGCCACAGTAACAAGTTGTAGACAGCATTCAGCTGGTTGTGCTGCTAAAGAGAGAACAGTATGAGGTTGAAGAATTTAATAGCATGGGAAAGTGATGGCATGGGCACAAGAATGTGTAAACTTACACATACCACATTCAGAAGTACTTCTAATGTCTCCAGTGCAGCTGTTTTGACGCAGAGTGAAGGCATCGATTTTCTAATGCATGAAGATTCAGGGCTCACAGCAGTTGACTTCTGCCCATGTAATGTCTGGTTGCTTCTGGAAGATTTTTTTGATGATGACCAATTTGTTTGTCCTACTGGATCTCTGCTCGATCCGGATATGTTGCTTCCAGAATTATCATTCAGATCAGAAGAAATATTGCTAACTACTACCTGAATCAAGTACATAGCCATCCCTGTTCAAGAAATGCCATCACATTTAGCAGCTTTAACAGAAAATGTACATTATAAGTGAAATTATCAAATCATCTCTGACATATCCAGGGAATGAGCTGTCAGGGACTACAAAACCACAGCTGTTTGTCCACTAATTAGTGGTTTAATGTTCAACATGTCCATATTAACTACTCAAAAAAAGAAAAATCTAATTAAAAAGATAGTACTAAAACAAACACTTTGCATCATCAAATCTAATACAATGGTTTTTTCTCCAAGCAGGCATAAAGTGACTAAGTCAGGAACATAAACATAGGAACAGACTTTATAAAGTTCTAAAACAGGATCAGATTGTCTATTCAATTGCGAGAAAGGAAATGGCAGCTTGTCTGGTTTGTTAGGAATATTGAGGTTGTCTGTAAAATTCAACACACATATTTTAGATGGAAACCTGCTACATTGCCTTGCCCAGGATAAGAAACGCATATGCTTCAACAATAAAGTTTCAACGTATTGGATATATCCATTTTTATTGAAGCTTTCATTTTCATTCTTATCTTAGTTGGTTTACAATTGCAGCAGTCTAGATTCAGACATGAAATTTTACTGCAGTGAAGAACCAACAACAGTGGCTTAAACTAATATCATGAACGCAAATCAACAGCCTACTTAGCCAATCAGACCAACCACTGAAGAGGGACTGTGGGCAGGTCAATGTCCAGATCAGTTTTTGAACTAGTTCTCTGTAATGCCAGGCATCGGACATTTATCACTGTGTAAGAGGAAATACTGGGACATTTTTCAATACTTTTAACAAACAAAGACAATCCAAAACTCAACAAACGCATACTGATGTCATGTCAGTAAGAAGTATATGTGATGTGTATGAGACTTCACTATTGCTCTTGTTCTATCGAAATTTCCTAAGGTGCATGTGCGTGGCACTTCGCTACTGCTGGTGAGTGGCGGCTATGCAAATCTGTGAGAAAACTTCATAGAAGCAATATTTCCAAGAAAATAATTAAACAATCAAACTTAATATATCAGGTAAAAAACAGCATACAAAGCATAACAATTTCCATTCAGCGCTATCAATTTGATGGTTAGGCTTGCCAACAATAATTTATTAACACTTCTAGATTGAAGCCAGAATATTTCTTAATGTTTCACAAAACCACACATATTTTGACAAAATTATAACAAAACAACAGATTTGAGCCACAATATCGCAGAACTTCAGATTTATCATCAAATTTATCACAGAACAACAGATGATTCAATCACTATTCATAACAGAGTTCACCAAGCACATAAGTGTGATGCTTCTTATATGCAATCACAGCTATAGGACCAAGTTGTGCCTATTCAGTACATGCCTTCTAAAATTCAGTTAGTAGACTTCTTCATGAAGGCACAAACTAGAACTCAGCATAGCTAAATTTTCTCTAAACTATTTGTGTTATATATATATATATATATATATATATATACATGTTCAAAGCATATATAATAGGGATACATGTGAAATATGTGAAAAACACCCTATACAAAGAGGTAAACAGAAATAGCTACATATATGTATGTAGCTATTTCTGTTTAACTCTTTGTATAGGGTGTTTTTCGCATATTTCACATGTAGCCCTATTATATATGCTTTGAACATGTATATACTTTGGGTCACTGACCCATCACAATACAAGGTCCAATTCATCAATATTATTGATCCACTAGCCTACAGTAGCAATGCATCCAGTATTTTGTTACAACTACAAATTTTGTGCTAACCACATTATAATAAAGTTATTTTATAAAATCATGAATCACCTACCGACACCCATGGAACTCAGCGATAACTGCACAATAGTGTAGAGTTTTCTTCTTACTGCAGGAAGCTTTGCTCTTTTGAAGTACTCAGTTATGATCGATACAATACTAGCAGCATGTGGCAAGAGTGAGCTGCAAGAGAAATTATTAATTAAAAACCCATTCAATTCAACATAAAATCGTACGAAAATTAGTGGTTGCCTAAAGAAGAGTTTTGATAATTACCGCTAGCATCATTTGCAGAACATCATGTCATATAGGCCAGCTGGACATCACATTTGTATTTAAAATACGAGAAAAATCCAATTTACCCTCACTACTGCGAAAATCATTTTACAGGTGGCCAAACAGGCCTTTGTACAAGCGGTTTGGCTAGCTGCCTGCAACCGAAGGTCTAGAAATATCATATTTCCACAAGCGGTCCTCTTAATAGACCGCCTGTAAAAATATATTAATAGACCGCCTGCAAAAATATATTTTTACAGGCAATTCTCTTAAAAACCCATCTGTGAAAATGGTGATTTTTACAAACCATTCTCTTACAGAACCGCTTGTAAAAATAAATTTCAGTTTGTTCGCATAAAAGAACAAAAAACATTCTACACCCTTGAGGTTACCACATCCATGCAAAGTCACCCTACCATCCTATCTCATGCGAGTCACGTGTTTTTCCAACTGAGTTGTGTGTGTGGTTTCAGGATTCAAACCCACAACCTCAGGCCTCGTTCAAACTTCAAAGTCACCTGACCATACCACCCCACACCAATAGCTGACAACTACCAAACAATTTATTCTTTTTATTCTTTTCTGCCAAATCTTCAAGCGAATATCTGGGCCCCTAGACAATCTAAAAAAAACTTTCAACTACAAAGTTATTGGTCTTGTTGAGATCTACAGTTTTCATATAATGTGTCCCCATCTGACTTTATATGAAATAGCTACGATTTTTCATAAAAAATCTATTTCCAATTTTACAGGCGCTTCCTTACGTGAACTGCCCGTGGAATGAGTCTATTTCACAGGCGTATTTGCTCAGGAACAGCATGTAAAATGATTTTCACAAATATAATCTTAAGACGTAAACGGGGCACCAGCAGGATATGCAGGCAGTGGGGGGGTTTAGGAGACGATTGCCTTGAACTCGCAAGAATGGATCCTGAGCGTGGCGGCGCACCAAGGAAGGCGGCACCGGCACCCTCAGATCTACGGTGTGAGGGGGAGCAATGCCGCCACAGCGGAGTCGGCGGCCGTGAGGAAGAAAGCGCCCGGAGGCTTGTCGAAGTTCGGGCAAGGGGCCCATGGCCGCGGCGGTGGAGGCGGAGGCTGGGGAATGGGGAGGAGGGTTGCGAGTAGGACGAAGAAGAGAGAGGAAGAAAGAAAAAGGAAGAAAAGGAGGAAGAAACCGAAGAGTTGCTGATGGGTGGGCCCATTGTCTGTCATGTGTAAAATATTGCCATGTATAATTTTTTAGATTGTGCTCTAAGAAATTAGAAATTTAGAACTACGATGTAGTGAGTACATTTAATCGAGTAATCTAGTTTTATTGTGAACTAAAAATAAAAAATTAAACTATTTTATTTTACTATATAAACCTTAAATTTAATATTAATCTTAGAGTTAAAGCTGTAATGATCAGTCCTTTTGATCGGTAACTCCTCCGGTTTCAAGAGTTGAGATTGAAAAATATTCAATATTGTAGTTAGAGGGTAAATCGAATTTGTACTAAAGCCTATCTATCGATGATACATGTGTGTGAAACTAGAATTTATCCATAGTCCTTTTAATTTATTGTACATATATGAAAGACCATGCAATATTACACACATACCCTGTTCAATGTGCTTATGCATAGTTTTGAGAAAAAAAGGTAGAAACAAAATATCAAGCATGCATGGTTACCTTCGCATTCCTTGAATAATGGCACCAAGCAAATCCAAGAAAGTTGAATGCAATGCCGGAATTCCTGCATAAATAAACTCCTGATGTGTGGTGTTTGATTGCGACGTTGATTTATGAAATGGTACGTCTGTCAGCAGCACTTGTTGTATAAATGTTACCACAGCGACCACCGGAATATTCACCTTTGTTGCAAACAAGAACACAAGAACATGTTTGTTAGAGTCCTAGAAGTTAAAAGCAACAACTCGATCCGCTCCCAACAAATACCTGAATTGGATAAGAATTAGTTAACATCGTGGAGCAGCAGTGTATAAGTGCTGAAATTGTAGGGACTACATATGTGCAGAATTTCTCTGCTGAAATGTTTCCATCTCCATGGGTTGCCTGACCTCCCAACTGTGGTGGAGGTTGACTTCCAGGTGGAATTAGCTGCATCATTATTTCATGTCCAGTATAGCCTGCAAAATATTGGACTTTAGTTGAACATTGCACAAATTAAATATTACAGAAAAGGTAAAAAAATAGAGAGGCATCGAATATCTTGCCTTCAACCAGTCCAAATAAAGTATGATGCAACAAATTGTTTACCACCATCAATATCTTCCGGATCATCAGTGACAAACTATTAGGTGAAACTCTGACATGAGGCAGCAGTGCTAAAGTGCTGGCAAGTTTCTAAACAATGAGAAAATGAAAGAAATTAGTCACAAGTACGTGGCACACTCATGGCAATGAAAACAAAAACTAAATGTGGAATAAAAAATCATAATGGTTCAATAACAGCAAATTCCTTGCCTTTGATTGTTGTAGATTGCATTGACCACTCAAAATCTTTGTTACAATGGTGGACTCAACCTGAAAGTACCAATATCAGTACGCAACTTACTGCAGTCGGTGAGATCATATAGTAGATCATCCACGGCATGATGTTAGAATGTTTGCATTGTCCATATATTTGTGGAAGTGTGGGTATATCATATTATCACATAGAAATATCCCCCAAGGAAAAACATGAGAGAAATGAGGGTGGTAAACTTGTTAGTTACTCTCTCAGTCCCATGATATGAATAGTAACATTATTCAGTTCGTTGTACTATAAAATATCAAATTCGATCCAGGTTACAATATTATAGAACGGAGGGAGTATATCTACCGGTAGAAGGAACAATTAAATCTTTGATTATGCTCTCCAGATTATTGTGCTCTCTGTTTAGTACATAAATGGTCAAACCAAGTCAGTTAAAGGTGAGATGCACTTGAGGCACTAGATTCATAAATTGACTTGAGCTCAAGGTGCCAAATGATTATAACAGAATTAACAATAGTGAGAGTTTGCAATTTCCCTATAAAATTGTGTGTAATATGGCTGTGAATTGTGAGGTGCAAAACTACTCCCTTTATTGCTTTTCCTAATAATTTCCAGAGCAATGTCTTTCTTTATATTAGGGAAAATCAAGTTCTCGCAAACGTAACAGTAGAAGAAATTCAAACAAAAAACAAACCCAAGCTTTATTGAAGTGTACTTCCAACTACATTCCTTTTCTTGAGAAACTTCTTATTGACTTGTTATTGCTAAAATGAGTTTTTGTGTTGCTTTTTTAAAAGAGTTCATTTTACTCTCTTCAACTATTTTGTCGCTGCATTTAATCCTCTAAACTATTTTCCAGCTCATTTCCTAATAATATTTCTCTGTATACTAGTTGTATTTCGCACTTCAATTTTGTGTGATGATAGATTACATTACACTCTAAGTCTTAACATTTTTTGGAATTTTTTGACTGTTTAAATAGGTTGAAAACACCTAAGACTAGCTGTATTAAACATCGAGATTTAAAACCACATACAATCTGTCATGAAAAATTTTGCAAATATTTTTAACTTAAATTATGTTGTCGTCTATATATGTTTGTACAAACTTTAGATTAAAATATGACTCATATACAGAGAAACCAAAAGGATAAATATCACTAACGAGTAAAGTGGGCCGTTTTCCATAGTTTAGGGGTAAAATGAGTCAACAAATAGCTTGAGAGAGTAAAATGCACTTTTTTATCACAAAACTACGAGAGAAGCTGAAAATGGTGACCACTTGGTGTACTCACACGCAACAAAAAGAATTTTTTTTTAAAAAAAACTCATACTTTGTTGTAGTGCCGATATACAGATGACGGGAAGAGTTCCATAATGACACCAACTAAATCAGCTGCTTTCTCCTGCACATGTACACAACATTATATTTTCTTGATTGAGAAGCTCACATTAAGAAATTAAAATAAATTTCTTCAAGAGTAAATTAGAAGCCCATACTGCAACAGGAGGATCATTGTCTTGCAACATCCGCAGTGATGGTAGGATAACTTTTTGGGCCAACGATGTTGCCTCATCCTTTAGATTTGGAAATCTAGCCAATCTGATAAAAAGATAGATTGCATGTTTTTATGTTAGGTACACCGTACACTATGCTGTGATATTGCAATGAATGAACAATGATGTTTCCAGCTGCAGTTGTTTTATGAGTGTTACACATTGTCTTCCTTTTCAGTTGAGATTGATTAACATTGTTCTATATATTGAAGCCCTCTCCAGCACTACACTTCTGCACTTAAGAATTTTGTGAAACACGGCAATAACTTAATGTCAAGCCAGTATGGCGACGTACTGCATGACCAGAGACAGTATTTTTCTTTTGACTTAATTACTCAGTTTGACTTATGTGAAACAACTACGGATTAACAAACACAGCATGAACATAGAATTCCGATTTTTTGGCTATCTAGTAGGGACCTTAATGATGCGTACACGGTACATCTTCAGATGTCATATGAGCAATATACACTACTGAATCTGACTCTTTGGATTCTTTATCGTAATAATTTGTGTAAGTTCTGCAAATTACAAAATTTATGAAAAAATAAACTATCAGACTCCACATTTAAATTTGTAGTTCAAAAGACTACATACACATTTTCCATATAAAATTAAACAGTAAGAAACTAAAATCTTTCATATTCATACTGAAACAGGGTTAGCACACCGCAAACAAAAAAAAGTGTAGTTTCAAGGTGCAATCCCATCTTCCTATTTTTCTCTTTCAAGGTAATCTGTGTTTTGTTACCTGTTCTATACACTTTTCATTCAAGATTTTTTTCAATTCTTGCAGCTATATTGAACTGACGAGTGCATGGAATTACAACCCATTGCATATACTTTGCTACTAAAAGTTCAATAGTCAATTAGTCACTTTCTGTCACATACCTAACAAACAAATCAGCCATAGTAGTGCAAGTGGCCATGTTTACCATTTTCATGCTAGATGGTGCCTGCTCAAACCTCAGAGTAAAATAGAGAGAATATTAGTTCATATTCCCATAAAAAATAGCCATGCCATGCATGGAAGAATCTGTACGAACTACATAAACAATCACATTTTTGGAGTAAAAAGAATTAATGTAGATGATACCAATTCTTTTATTTTGCAGATTGACATGTGCTTGATGGACAAGTTAATCAAGATTCTACTTATTTAACTTGCTTTATAACAATAACTGGGAACTGATGAGATGGATACAACTGGTAGTAGTTGAATTCTGAAGCACCTGATGTGCCCAGATTGCAATGCTGTGATTATTTGGCATGACACGGATCAGAAGTATGAGTAGAAAATAATGGAAAAAGAAACTTCATGTAGGTTCAAAAGCTACACTGAATATCTCAGTCCCACATACAACTTCAAATAGAATAAGGTTATGACTTATACTAAGAAAGGCCAGAAACAACCCAGTAGATCATTATAAAAGCCTTTCAATTATTTCCCACCATTTAGGAAAATAACATAACCAGGACATAAGAATCCTAAAATCTTTTTTTGCCTGCATTGAATCAGACAACCCTTTGCTTGTAGTTTCTTCTTGAGCATCCAAAAGGCCTACATTCAGTGGCGTAGCCAAGAAATTTTTTGAGCCCGAACAAATTTAACTACATTTAGTATTTGATATAAAAATTCTACTTTTAATCTCTAAAATAATACTAAAATTCTATAGCGCATTCGCCGACGAGCCCGGAGTGGCTGGGAGGTGGCTCCGCCGCTGCCTACATTCCAAAGGCATTTGTAGTTTGGACTGCTTTTTGTCCTGCCTTCTAACTAGGGGTGCAAAAAATTGAATATGGGCTAATATTAAACTTGGCATATCATGTACTGAAATTTTCCTAGATTTGGAAGCGGAAACAAATATAAATAGAGTTGAAGCAGAAGCCAACTTTTTCATTTGCATTTAATATTCATAATTTTTATTGATTGGCAATTACTCTAAGACCAAAATAGATTGTTCATCAGTAGAATGTCTACCATGTGAAATCATGTTTAGAATAACATCGTTTGTCCAGTTTGTGGTGATTACGCCACAACTGTGATCAAGAAACCATTTGGAATCTAGTTCTTAGTAAGATGTGTATCACTTCTCTATCATCAGATTACATATATAGTTATCTTAAAGTGGAACTTGCTATTCCATCAGAACTGCAAACTGAAACGGCATAAAAATTCACAACAGAATTATGAAACACACAAGGCATGAAGCCTTCAAAAAACTTGAATACATGTATTTAAAACTGCATCAAAATGTGCATGTTACCTTTAATCTCTTAAGAATCTTCTCAAACCAGTCAGAGTATGATTTTGCAAAGCGGTCATCACAGCACTGTTCAATTGTCACACCAAGAAAGGAAGTGCCCACCCAACAACTGTGTACCTTCAAAGCCAAAATTAAAATAAGGTAGTATCTTAGTAAAGGTGCAGTGATAGTACTGTCAATCTGCTCACATTATCGCACAGCAAAAAGCAAAAGAAGAAAGCAGCGTTATTAAGTTGAAGATTAATTTGCTATGGTTGGGCTGCAGTACATCGATGGCCAAAGTGGAGAGTTCATGATCCAAGCCCAGGACAAAGCGCAGTCCAGCGTAGGGTGAGGCAACGCAAGCCATAGTGCCGGAGGTGCAAGAAGGATAGCGATAAGAGTCTGAGTCATGAGACAGTTTTTACGTATGGAAGTCCTAGTCAAATCAACTCCTGATCAGTCATGGTCCAGTAGTCATTATTGTCGTCGAGACGTAGACTTGTAGTCACATATTATAATCCTAATCACAGTCGAAGATTCTAGTCCTAATATGTTACTCGACACGTAGAGAGATCCTATTGTTAGATTGTGGAAGTGGGAGAGAAGATGTATCGTGAATATTAGATGTATTGTATTGAACGTAGGGATGGTATATATATATATAAAGTACATTGTACAGAGATAAGAAATATACAAGAGATAAGAAGAATCCGATACAACTAAACATGTATACTCTAACATTTTCCTACAGTCAAAGTGTGAGCATTCACAGACGTTAAGATTGGAGTGGAAACCGACGAGTTGGCATAAGCAACCGACGAGTTCATAACAAATTCGGTGTCAAACAACGACTATCACCGAATTTGATATGAACTAGGAAAGAAGAAAATGTGCATGCGTGTGAGCAGAAAAGCAAAAGCAGACTATGAAGAAAATTTGCTAGTGTGTGTGCAAAGATAAAGAGAAGGTAAAAGGCAGTGACAGCCCAGAGCTCAATGGGGTGAGACACACTTGCTCATAGACGATCCATCCGAAGAGCCTGGGGTGCACGATTGGGCCAGAAGCAATGCACGAAGTCGACCGTCCACATAGATGGGCGGTGGCAGTGCATGACGCAAATTAACCCAATTTCTGATTAGGAGAGTGAAAAACAGAGAGCAGCAGCAATAACATCTCCGTGGCCAACTGGCCCAATACATTAACCCAGTGAGCAACTCCGAGAGAGCAAGAGCAAGAGCAAGAGGTCGAAGCAGAGGAGCCAGCAGCGGGTTAGGCGACGGAGAGGCCGAGAGGTGAGTTGGGTAGCCGAGCGTCGAGGACCGGGCAGTCGGGCACGCACATGGCGGTGGAGGCCGGAGGGCCAGCGGTGGACCGGTGGTGGCGGCAGGGGGTGGAGACACCGAGGACGGCGGCACACGACAAGGCGCGTCCGGCGGCGGCCGTCGAGGTCCGGCGTAAAGCGACATTGGCGCGATGGCTTTGTTTAGGAAACAGGCTGACGGGAAGAAGCTAGGCTGCTTCGCCCGGGAGGATCGAAGTCCACGCCCGGTCGCCCGCTTAGATTGTGGAAGTGGAAGAGCTGCAGGACTGTTTGTTGCCTGCCTATTGACCACAGTACCAAAATGTAATCACTGACTTATCCAATGGAAATCACCATGAAAAGCTTGTTCCCATGCTTTCTGTGACCACACAAAAGTTCAAGGAAAGAAATTTGGCAGCCCCATGCCCCTCTAGTATTTTAGACCTTTAATAATGCGATCATGCCAGCTGTTGGAGAAAATCAGAGCACAGGATTTTTGGGACTGGTTTTCGGTTCTACTTCTTCTCATTATTTTAATCAGCTGTTGGTGGGGTACATATATGATGATTCCTTGCAGCTCAAGAAAGAAAGAGAAATGCAAAGTTGCAACTCAAGAAAACATATTTTAAGTAGCTGAAAAACTAAAGCCGAAAAGATAAGATGCTGCTGACATAAGCAGCCCGCTTACTCTTAATTAAGTACAAGACTTATCATATTAGTCTATTAATCTCCCCCTAAGTCTTGTGCGGCGCCTTCTGGAGAATTTGAACCATCCCAATCCTAGTGCGAAGTTCCTGGAACTTGACCCGTCCAAGCGACTTGGTGAAGAAGTCGGCGAGCTGGTCCTGGATGTTGATATAGTTAGCCTTGACGCTCCCCTCATCCAAGCAGTTCCGGATGAAGTGGTACTTGACCTGGATGTGCTTGCTGCGCTCATGGAAGACAGGGTTCTTCGCCAAGGCCAAAGTAGATTTGCTATCCACCCTAAGCTCCACTGCTTCAGTATCTCTGCCGAGGAGATCACCAAGCAGTCGAACCAGCCAAAGAGCCTAAGTCGACGTGCAAGTGGCTGCAATGTACTCTGCCTCGTAACTGGACATAGCCACCACTTATTGTTTGACCGACTGCCAGCTGATCAGACACTTACCGAGGAAGAACAGCGTCCCGCTGGTGCTCTTGCTTGTGTCGATGTCTCCGGCGTGATCGTTGTCGCTGTACCCAATGAAGTACGCCGCACCGGGACACCTCGGGTAGTACAAGCCATAGTCAGAGGTCTCCGCGACATAGTGTAGGATCCTCTTCACAGCCTGCTGATGCTCCGTCGTCGGTCGCTGCATGAATCGACTAACGTAGCCGACTACGAACGCCAAGTCCGGCCGCGTGTGGACAAGGTAGCGAAGGCTGTCCACAATGCGTCGGTACTGCGTCGCGTTCACCTCCTCTGCCGTGCTGTCGTGACTCAGCTTTAGCCTTTCCTTGATGGGAGTGTAGGCTGGGTTGCAGTCGGTGAGTCCGCCCAGCTCGATGATACGCTTGGCGTAGGCGATCTGGTGGAGAGAGATGCCGGAGCTATCCTGGTGCACCTCGATCCACAGGTAGAAGGAGAGTAGCCCCAGGTTGCTCATCTGGAAGGTGGCCTTCATCTGCGCCTTGAACGTCTCCACCTCATCCTCCTTGGTGCCGGTGATTACCAAGTCATCGACGTAGACACCTACCAGTAGGACATTGCCTCCCTTGCCCCGTCGGTAGACTGCAGCCTCATGAGCACTCTGCTGCCCTATCTGCTTGAGGGTAGAGTTCAGCTTGTCGTTCCAAGCTCGTGGTGCCTGCCGCAAGCCGTAGAGAGCCTTGCGCAAGTGGAGAACCTTGTTCTCCTTGTCGGGGATGACGAATCCCGATGGCTGGTGAACGTAGACCTCCTCCTTCAAGTCGCCATTGAGAAAGGCGGACTTAACGTCCATGTGGTGGACACGTCAGCCCTCTTGGGCTGCTAGTGCGAGGAGGACACGAACAGACTCCATCCGCACAGCGGGCGCGAAGGCGTCGTCGAAATCAACTCCCTCCTGCTGGACGAAACCGCGCGCCACCAGCCGAGCCTTGTGCTTGACCACCACCCCGGCCTCATCCTTCTTGAGCTTAAACACCTACTTAAGGGTGATGACGCGGTAGCCAGCTGGAAGATCAGCCAACTCCCACGTCCTGTTCCACTCGACAGCGTCCATCTCCTGCTGTATCACGGTGCGCCAGGCCACGCCTCCCTCCGCCTCATCAAAGGAGCGTGGCTCGCCATCGTCGTGCGTCAGATGTAGCTCCGCCTCAAAGTCGTGTTGTGCCAATCTAGGGACTGGCTGCTCACCGAGGATGTTATCCATGGTGCGGTAGCGCAGAGGCTCGTCGTGGTGGTAGGCGTCCATGTGGTCCTCGTCGTTTGACAGCGGAGTGACGAACTCTACTATGCGCTGCTCGTCATGGACCGAGGTTGTGGATGCCGATCCCGGAGGTGTGGGCGCCGGTGTAGGAGGGAGGGGCATGACCGGTGCTGGAGGACTCGTCGGAGCTGATGACGTGTCAGGTGTAGGGGCAGGCGAGCTCGGTGAAGATGAGCTGCTAGCTCCCTCCGCTCCCTCGAAATGGATGTAGTCGACGACAAAATCGCTGATCGTCGAAGTCGAACCGTCATCCACCATCTTACCCCATCCAGCCTCGCCCTTCGTCGAACACGACGTCACGTGAGATGCGGACGCGCTGTGTCGCAGGGTCGAGGATACAGTAGGCCTTGGTGCCCTTTGCATAGCCAATGAAGACCCCTCGCGTGCTCCAGTCATCGAGCTTACTGATGTGGTTGAGCTCCTTGACGAATGCCAAGCAGCCAAAGACGAGAAAGTGGCCGACCGTCGGCTTGCGCCCGTGCCAGGCCTCTTACAACGTCTCGCCGTCAAGAGCTTTGGTGGGCGAGCGGTTGAGGAGATGGACGGCGGTCATCACCGCCTCTCCCCAGTAGATCGCTGGCATCCCCCTCTGCTTGAGGAGGGCGCGAGCGGTGGCCACCACCGTCTGGTTGCGGCACTCGACGATGTCATTCTGCTGTGGGGTGTACAGCGTGAAGAAGTGGTGCTGAATCCCCTCATCGACGCAATATGCCGTAAACTCGCCGCCGTTGTCCGTGCGCAGCACTCGGAGCTTGCGGCCGCACTCCTCCGCAACAGCTTGATGACGTTTGATAGCGTCTGCAGCTGCTGCCTTGGTGTCGAGTAGGACCACCCACATGTAGCGGGACACGTCGTCGATGAGGAGGAAGTAGAGCTGGCCTCTAAGGGTAGCTGGTGTCACAGGACCGCAAAGGTCGCCATGCACGAGCTCCAGCTTCTCCTTAGCGCGGAAGCTCGCCTAACGAGGGAAGGGGAACCGCCGCTGCTTGGTCAGCACACAGGTGTCACAGAACTGCTCCACTTGCTCGACACTCGGCATCCCCCGCACCATCTCCTTGCTATCGAGCTGCTTCAGGGCCTCAAAGTTGAGGTGCCCAAAGCGCTCGTGCCACCGCCAAGCGTCATCGTTGCGGTGGGCTACAAGACACACGGGCTGCACCACCTGCACATGGAGGATATAGAGGCGATTGCTTCCTCTGTTCACCTTGGCAAGAAGTCGACGCTGACTATCCTAGATGCGCAGCACCCCGTGCTCGATCTCCACGCGTGAGCCATTCTCATCCAGCTGGCCAAGGCTGATGATGGAGTTCCTCAGCGCGGGGATGTAGTAGACATCGGTGAGCAGCCGATGCTCGCTGGTCTTGGCGGTGAAGACGATGAAGCCTACACCCCTTATCTCCACGGCGGAGGCGTCCCCGAACTTGACGGAGCCTCGCATGCCAGGGTCCAAGTCAAAGAAATGCTCCCGCCGCCCAGTCATGTGGTGGGTGGCGCCGGTGTCGAGGAACCAGCCATCAATCTTGTCGTCGCTGGACCTGTTGTCGAGGAAAACGTGGGCGTACGGCTCATCGAGGTGGAGAAGAGCTGCGGCGGTCGGCGCGGGAGGGGATTGCAGCTCGATGCTCCCGTGTACGAGGAACAGAGCCGGCTCGTCACCCTCCTACGCTTACGCGACATGTGCCTGACAGCCGCGCTTCGCCTGCCGGCAGTCCTTGGCCCAATGGCCGGTCTTGCCACAATTGTGGCAAGTGTCGTTACGGATGACCTTACGGTCACCGTTGGCGCCGCCAGCAGCGCCTCCACACGCCTGGGGAGCCTTGCGCTCCTTGCGTGGCTGGCGCTTGCGACCGCTCGACGAACCCGATGCCTCCCCTTTCTTCCTCTCCCGTTGGCGGGCGAGCCACTGCTCCTCGGTGAAGATAAGCTTACCACCGATGGTGACCAGCTCTGAGGGAGGTAGCAACTCGCGATCGTCGATGGCCTTGAGGCGACCCGTCACCTTCTCGATCGTCAGCTCGGAGAAGTCCAGCAGCGTCTCGATCGCCAGAGCGACCTGCGTGTACTTCTTGGGGACGACGCGGAGAAACTTCTCGATGGCTCTCTCCTCGTCGATGTCGTCATCATCGTACCGTGCCATCTGCTGCATTAGGGTGGTAAGACGGAGAGAAAAGTCGTCGATGTCCTCCCCCTGCTTGAAAGCCAGGCGGTCCCACTCCTGACGCAGCTTCTGCTGCGTGGCTCTGCGGGCGCGGTCGCTGCTGATGCGTGCCGCGGCGATGGCGTCCGAGGCATCCTTGGCGGTCTCTTTGAATGAGAGGGTGGGCTGTATCTCCGGCGAAACGGTAGCAAGAAGGGCCTCCAGCGCCCTCTGATCCTCGGTGAAGTTGGCGTCACCGTATCACACCGCGTCCTACATGTGCCGCGTCTGCATCTTTACCTTCATCACCATAGACCACTCGTTGTAGTTGGTCTTGGTGAGCATGGGCCATCCGTCACTGACGTCGGAGTCTTTGAAGACGGTCTGGACGACGGGAGGGGAATCGCGCCGGCCATAGTGGCCGCGGCGTTGGTCCGGGGAAGGGAAGGCGTGCCGCCTGTGAGGGCTCCATGCGCCAGCACCCCGTCCACCCTGCTCCCTGTAGTTGCGATCACGTCCGCCGTGGCTACGCGCGTCGAAGTCCCGTAGCGCTTGCTCCAGCGCCGCTCGCTCCCGCGCGTC
>KE372282.1:401940-412018 GCA_000418225.1 Zizania latifolia
CCCGGAACTTCCGGCTGAAGCCCGAAACTTCCCAAAAAGCTGTTATATTTGAATTTATTTCTCAATCCGGAACTTTCGGATTGATCCAGAACTTTTGGATAAATAGTTACAAAATATCTTCAAACGGTCACTTTTTGAGTAAGGGGTATAAATACACCCTCACCTCTATTTGAAGAACATAACTCTGGAGTAAAATTTTAGAACACTCTCTCTCACTCTTTTAAAGCTAGATCTTAAGCAAATCTTTGAGATTTCATTTGAGAGTGTAACACAAATCTTCTAGCAAACTTCTTGCTCTATCTTTTGAGAAGATTTTGTGTGGTTGGGTTCATTGGCTTCCTTAAAAAATCTTGAGCACAAAGATTTGAGCCTATAAATCTTTCAACGAATTTGTTACTCTTGGAGGTGCTACCTCCTAGACGGCTAGGCGTCAATCCGCGAGCACCCAAAGCGATTGTAGTGTGCCCAAAAAGTTTATAAAAGCTTTATCTTGGTTTTAACAAGGTAACTAGTAAAAATCCAAGCTTAACTTCGGTTAAGGCTTGGTGAGAAAAATGGTTGAAAGGGATCCAGTTTTTTGGGGCCCCTCAACAGAGACGTAGGATAGGTGGATCCGAACTCCGGAAAATAACCCTCTTGTGTTCATCGTGTTCTTCGCGTTCTTACTAGTTTATACTTTCATATTGCTTGATCTACTTGCTAGCCAGGTTACAGAACACATTTCTGTGTAAAAGTTGTAGCTAATAATATAATTGCTCATACTTGTATTCATTTACATTGCTAGCTAGATTAAATTCTATATCTATTTGATGATTTTTTAGTCTGCCCAGAACTTTCGGCTCAAACCAGAACTTCCGCCCAACCTCCGGTGCCCCGGAACTTCCGGTTACAGTCGGAACTTCCGGGCTTAGGAATTTTTGAACTAATCATTTTCCGCAAGAATTTTTCAGATCGCCTATTCACCCCTTGTAGGATCAAGAGTAGCGACCAGAGGGGGGGTGAATGGGAGCTAATTCCTAAAAAGAAAATCTAAACAAAAAATCAAATCAGGACAAATACACCCGACTACACTCTTCTGAGTGATCAGTACACAGCGGCCGATGGTCGGCACTCGGCACTCGGCACTCGGCAGCCGATGATCGACACTCGGTAGCCGATAGCTTATACTTGGTGTCCGATGGCATGCACTAGGCCCCCGATGGTGAGCACTCAGCACTCGGCAGCCGATGGTCTGCACTCGGTAGTCGATGGCATGCACTAGGAAGCCGATGGTGAGCACTCAGCACTCGGTAGCCGATGGTCTGCACTCGACAGTCGATGGCATGCGCTTAGCAACCAGTGGTCTGACCTAGGCACCCGATGATCGGCACAAAACTATCGTAGCTATTCTCTGCTGAGCGAGCCAAGATTACTCCGAAGAGAAACAACTCACAACAAAAGAGTGGTCTTCGGACAAAAAGGCCTTCAAAAGAGCGCTTTGGAATACCTTCGTTCTTGCCCGAGGATTCCAAAGGCTGCACACGAGAAACAGAGTGTTGGTATTTTCTCACGAATATGAGTGACTCCGATTTGATCTCAGCTTGTGAATTCTTGGAGGGTCTGCACAAGGCAGTAGTGAAGTATTATTCACAACTGAGACAATTAGAAGCACTTCGAGGCAAAAGTTCAAAGCATAGATAAAAGCTTCACAAGAACAGAGAGCTTCGGTTGATCTTGCTCATGGATTCCTACAGCTTCGCACTAGGCAAGAATGGAACACTCACTATAAAGCAATTCCGAAGCACATCAAGAACCAAGTTCATCCATGACAAAAATGAATAATATGAACTCAAAACAAATATGCTCAAAGATAACCAGTAGTAGAGGAGAGGGATAGAGTACAGATCTAGCACAAAAATCAGCAAAGGAAAAGCATTGATTTCATTGCAAGAACTGAATACAAAAGAACATAGCTCTCTCTCTGATTGTGGACTCTGTATCTCGGAAGCAGTGGCGGCTGGAGCAGAAGGTTCTTAAGAGAACTTCTGTGTAAGCGCACACCCCTAGAGAGTATCCCACCTACTCTTATATAGGCCAGGCAGGCCGGACAAAAGCTCGAACTACCCCTAGAGTTTACAAGTTTCAGACCCAGTGCCAAAGGGCGGAAAAGAAAATTCTACTTTAACACTTTATTTGATGCAACGCGTACTTCTACAGAGCTTCGTGAGGTTGACGGTTTTGAGCCAAAGCTGTCAAAGCGCTTGCCGCCCTTGCGCCATGTACCCGGATTGGACCACCACAATCCCGCAGCTTCTTCAGCCCGGCGACCGTCCGTCCGTTTACCTGAGTCACACATAGCCAACATCACGGCAAATCATCATCCCTTCGAAGTCCCTCCCTTCGGAGAGCTCCACTTCGAAGTGCCTCTCTTCGGAGGGCTTCGCCTTGCCTCCCTTCAGAGGACTTCGATCCGCCACTATTGCAATCACTCATCATCTCAGAGCCATGAGACCTACAGTCTTCACCATGGCTCCTCACCCCTCTTTAGGCAACTTTCAGGGGTGCACTGGTTATGATTTATGATATTTAATATTATCTATTGTGTACATTGGTTGTTTTGTAATAAGTGCTTTCTACGTGATAGGCGCTGAAATTTATATTTGATATCAGTTTAACTAAAACCGACGGTTTTATGTGTCGATAGAAATATGGCGATTCCAATCGGATTATTATTTTCTTGTGGAAGTGTTGTTACAAAATTGCCCAGCGCGGCTGAGGTTGAGGGACATAAATTGAACAGTTTAGAAAAAATCAAGTTAAAATTTGTGTGCACTTTAAAAGTTTAAAGTTGATTTTTGGACTTCACCAAAGTCGATGATGGTACAATGTGCTTTTTGTTCAAAAATCACCTGGACAATTCGTGTTGCTTTATGACAACCAATCCTCCCACTGTAGGGTAAAATAACACCAAACTAAAGTGTCAATTTTCTTTTATAACTTAAAAATAATCATAATCTAACAATTAATTAATAATTGTACTGTGAAAATCTAATTATCTAAACGGACTAATCAGTTTTGTAACAGACCAAGTTGCTCTAAACTACCCATAAATTAGCACTCGTTATAAAAATAATCAATATTGTGTACAAGGTTTTCAAGTATTTTTACTATTAACACGGGACAATCAACCTAAACAATCATATTATCAAACCTTTTAAACTATTTAGCTAGCAAATTATTTAAACACCTATATCATTTATGCTATAATTAATTTGATTAGTTTAAGATTTTAAACAATTTAACCAGATAAATACTGAAACATCTGTATCATTTATGTCATAATTAATTTGATCATTTTAAGCTGTGTCAAATTTAGCCCCCCGGTCTCCCTTCACTCGTGTGGCATCGGCTGCACGCAAAACCGCGTCACACGATGTGACGGAACACCACGCGTCACGCGTCGCCGGGGACGGACGGCGCCGTTAAGCGGGCTGGTCGACGGACGCGTCACCGCCTACGCATCCGGCCTAATCCATTTTCGTCTCCTCTCGCCTCGGCTTCAGCGATTTCTTTCGTATTCCGCACGGCCACGGCTAGCGGCCTGCGGGTGGGCGTGGCTGAGTCAGGCTGGCTGCACCTGGACCGACCGTTCTGAACGTAGTGTGGCCCACAAGACAGAGTGATGGCAGTCAGGGACGTTGGAGCGGAGGACCCACACCTCCAAGCAGGTTCTGTGTTTTCTGCCTGCTACGATTCAAGTTTCAGTTTGTCCGATCGTCATTTATCTCTAGTAAAGGTGGTCGATGGATGACAGAGGTTTTGATATGTAATTATCTAAAAGAAACTATTTACTCTGTTCTAAAATGTATTATTTTTTAGATCTTTTTAGAGTTTAAAATATATCTCAAATACATTGTTTCAAAAATTGGAGCTAGACGTCATCTAGACGCTCGAAAGGCATTGGGTGCCACCCCGACACCGTGATTTGCATCGAGGCAGCGAGCTAGGCGGCCTAGATGCCCAGACGGTCAACCGCGGCGTCTGGACGACTCGGCACGAAGACACTGAGGCTACTGACGTCCTAGATCCGGTGGCAGCGATGTGGGATCCAGCTGCTAGAGACGTGCGTGGCTCAGATCCAGTAGTCGGACACGTCGTTGATTCGACTGTGCAGGGGGCGGATTGACGAAGGTAGAACTGATGGAGGAAGCAGAGACGAGAGGAGGCAGCCATGGGTGACGGTGAGGTGGGGGTTGGTGAGATGTGGCGACGAGGAGAAAAAAAGAGAAACGAATGCCAGGGAGAAGGAGAAGAAAAAGGAAGGAAAGAAACATAGACACTGCTAGCGGTGCCTAGGTGGCTCTAAACGCTAGGCGTCGGATCACCGCCCACCTAGCGCCTACTTAAACACTACCCAAATATAATAACTTACTACTTGTAAAAGATAACTTTTACCAAGTATTCATATTATCTCTCGACTTTATTAATTATTAATCCCCTAACCACATCTAAGCCTATACTCGTCCATTCCGAGAAAGAGTATTATGGCCTTTTTTTACATCTCTTTAATATATGTCTAAAGCTAAAATAAATTACTCTATCCGTTCCTAAATATATACTGTAACTTTTAGACTTTAAATTTTATTTCAAATATAACAGCTATTACTACTAAAAGCTATTTTTATCTCTAAAGTACACATGCTACCCTTAAATTTTATTACTAATTACTCCTCACAACCACAACCAGTTCCACGCTCACTAAAAAAGTTAGTGTAGTTTTTTATATATCTTTAATATTTATATCTAAATTTAAAAGTTATTTTGTACAAAGAGAGTACTTCTTAAAATAAAGAGAGTAGCATATTATTATACTTTCAAATAAAAAAATGATTATTAAAAGAATTCTGCTGGAAGCTGTCACGCCGTCAGCCAGACGGATGGTTCGCTCCGCTCCCCGAATATATCAACTGCTGTCCCCTCCCTCTCCATTCCCCGTTCTAACCAAGACCAAGACCAAACCAAACTGAAGCTTCCCCTCCTCTCAACCTCATCGCGAACTGCGGAGCAAAGAGAGGAGGCGCCGGATTAAACCAGCCCGCGGATTTCCTCTTCTCCTACGGTTCGTCGTTCGGAGCGGTGAGTCGCTGATGGCCATCCTGTTCCTGTTCCATTCCACGCCCCCCGTCCGTTTCTCTGTGTGTGTGTTTTTATCTCTTTTTTGGGAAGGATCGATGGAGAGTTGTCTGATCCGTGCGTGCTGTGATGTTGTAGGGTTTGATTGGAGTGAGGTGAATCGGTAAGGTTGTGGCTCGGTCGGTGGCCGGATCGGAGGATTCGGTCGTTTCTGATTAATAAAACTGGTGAGAAATGTTTCTGTTTTTTTTGGAATTTGAGTTGTTCGTGCCTGGTATCCTGGGTGGATTCGGGACTGATCGCTCGGAATTAATGGCGCCTCCTTTGTAGATTCTTCGAGGGATTCAATCACTGGTGGGCAAATAGGAGATTTTCCTTTACTTTCTCCCCTTCAATCGAACCATGTCTGGTACGTTCGCCTCTCGATGTTCTCGAATTTTCCCGTTCTGCTGGAGTTTTGACGTCCGCTGACTAATGCTTCCTCTATTTTTTTTTGGCAGATTTGATGTGCTTTGAGTTCAAAATGGGATTGTAACAACGGTTGTTGTGTCGCATTCGCAGAGGGTTTCCTCCATCCTGGAAGGAAGGAACCCTTGGCCTGTCTTCTCCATGGCTTCTAATTCATAGTGTAAAGGATCTAATTTTTAGGGGTAGTGTAAATAGTAGTTCTACTTGAGGAAGCTTTGGCCTCCTAAGACCACCTGTGAAGATGTCAGCTGGTGTCATTACCCTGGGGCCAGTTCCGGAAGAGCTTGCCCTCCTTCCCATCTGCTTCAACGGCAGCAGGTCGCCCCATTGTTTGTCCGGGTCACAACTGCAGGATTCAATTCTTATCTTTCTTGCTATGCCTGGTGCGCCTCTGATGCCAATGAGTGTGTTGGGCACTGAGTCCATTGCGTCTGTCAAGCTGCGCATTCAGCGGTTCAAGGGATTTGTGGTTAACAAGCAGCGGCTTGTGCTTGATGGGCATGAGTTGGCACGGAACAACAACCATGTCAAGGATTATGGGCTTGCTGATGGAAATGTTCTGCACCTTGTTATCCGGTTGGCTGATCTTTGTGTGATTAATATTGAGACTGCCACTGGGAAGAAGTTTCAGTTCCAGGTGGACCAAAGCCGCAATGTCAAGTATCTCAAGAGCAAGCTTGCAGTGGAAGGAGATGAAGACCTTGGCAACCTGGAGGATCACAAGCTTGTACATGATGACCAGGAACTTGAGGATCACCAGTTGATTGCTGATATTAGTAATAAGGATGATGCTGTGATTCATTTGTTCATCCGCAAGCCAGCAAAGTTACGGACACAGCAAGTTGAGAAAGACACTGTTGTTACAGTTGTGACACCACAGGAGAAACTGAACCTTCAAAATGAAGCTCGTGCTGTGAACCCTGCTGGACCAGCCAGTGTGCCTGCACTTGTTGAACCAATTGTTGTTAATCAGAAGGCAAAGCTATCGCCTGAAGTGATGAGAATGATTGGCTCAGCCATAGCTGGTCTTGAGAATGGATACTTGCCAGTTATGTCAGCAGAAGGCTCAGGTGGGGTTTACTTCATGCAAGATGAATCAGGGGAGAAAAATATTGCGGTTTTTAAGCCTATCGATGAGGAACCTATGGCTGAAAACAACCCAAGAGGGCTTCCAGTGTCGACTGATGGAGAAGGCATGAAGAGGGGGACACTCGTAGGGGAAGGTGCATTTAGGGAAGTTGCAGCTTATATTCTCGACCATCCAGTTAGTGATCATGAACATGGTATATGTGTTGGGTTTTCTGGTGTGCCTCCCACAGCATTGGTCCGGTGCTTACACAGGGGCAAGAGCTTCAAGATTGGATCACTGCAGATGTTCATTCAGAACAATGGAAGTTGTGAGGATATGGGCCCCCACGCTTTTCCAGTGCAGGAGGTCCACAAAATAGCAGTTTTAGATATTAGGTTAGCGAATGCTGATCGTCATGTTGGGAACATTTTAGTGTGCAAGGAGGAAGAAGGTGGTAACTACAAGTTGGTTCCAATTGATCATGGTTACTGCTTGCCAGAGAAGGTACCTATTTCTCTTACATTCTCTTTTCCTCTTGCATGATAGTTCTATCAAGCTAATGATAGTTTTCTTACATTGCGATCCAGTTTGAAGATTGTACCTTCGAGTGGCTTTACTGGCCCCAAGCTCGTGAGCCATTTAGTGATGAAACCATTGCATACATTGAATTGCTAGATGCTGAAGAGGACATCAAGCTTCTCAAGTTCCATGGGTGGGAGCTGTCTCCAAGATGTGCTCGTGTCCTGCGCATCGGCACCATGCTTTTAAAGAAAGGTGCAGCACGAGGCCTCACACCATATGACATCGGGCGTATACTGTGCAGGGAAACTGTGAATAGAGACTCTGAGATTGAGGACATCATCCATGAAGCGGAGGATCATGTTCTTCCAGAGACAAGCGAACTAATCTTCTTAGAAACCGTATCTGAAATCATAGACCTTCACCTCGACAAGAAGTTTGTTTAGATATCCAGAATAACTGATCTAGTTGTTCAGTTGTATCCAGTTTGGTTTGAGTGTGTTGACAAGGCACTCTTCAATGGACTAAGGATTTCATTTGTTTGTTGCATCTCAAACGATTTGTAGTCGCTCAAGGGCATTTACCTACATACATTTTATGAATATATATATATGTGCATGTGTTGTGTTAGTCTTGAGCATCAACAGCACAGCAAATTTGGTGGCACTATTTGAGACGAAATAATTGTTCACTTAGTGCAGTTTTTGCTGGAGCTGTTCTAAATCTGCCTTGTATTCATCACAAAGACGGAAACTGCATGGTTGTTTTCCAACTCAACTGGAGCAGTTCTGGTGTGTTGTACATTTGAGTGGTCAAGCAGTTCTTTTCATTTGCGCAAGTTGTCGAGGAGAATCTATTGGCATGTACACGTCTACTCTTGACTTTTAGGAGAAGCTGGCGGAGGTTTGAACGCGTGAAAGCCACGTAAAACAATTTACTCTTGACTTGGCACCCTTTCTGACTCGAAGGATCCGTGACTCGTTCCATCTTTTGCAGGTCTAGAAGATTACGAGATATGTTGAAGTTAACTTGTGACACAGCGACGCAGTTTTCGTCGAAATTTCTATGGTTCTGACTTCACCGTCAAGATTTTTGGCTGCTTCCAGTCCGTGCCTAGAAACTGGCACTCTTGTTTAGGGCAACTCCAAGCAGACTAGCCAAATTTGGATGTCAAATCTTCATTTGGCTGTCCACTCCAAAAGACTCTCCCTCTATATCTATGCACATAACAGATTATTTTCCATATCTCATATACTATATTTTATTCGCAACGGCTTTATTACAACGATTATTTTGCCTAAGAAATTCCCTGGCTCAAAAACATACGGCTCCATATTGCATACCAAATTCAACATGCAAGAAACAAATTCAGTTCTGCATTCGTAGCGACATTTCATCGAACATTTTGCATTGCACAAAACCTAAAAGTTCAACTCTAGTATTGACAACAAGCAAATCTAGCATTCAAATTTATCCAACCAACATCATGCAGTCGCAATCTAGCACTCAAACCACATAAATTGGCATCACTTTCCCCTCAGTCAGAGGTACCGGTCAGAAACTTACACTACTACCAAAGAAACACAAAGGAGCCCCCCAAGCGTCTACTATGCTGATGGCGTTAGTGTGTGGTTAGTTGACGAACGCAGCATGGCGTGATGAGCGAGCCCGAGCCTGTAGATGAACTCTTGGCCATAATGTCCATGGCAGCCATTGAGACGTCACCTTCCATCTGCGAATAGTTCTCTTTTGTCAATCAGAGGTTTGCACAACCAAAATCCTATCTAGATTTTTGCCATACTTCAATATTTTCATCAGAGTTGCAGGTAAGGATAAAAACAAAGTGGAAAGAACAAAAATAAGTGCTACCATATTACTTTTCTTATTTTTTAACAAAAACAAAACAAAAACGAATATCCCAAAAACAAATAATACCAGAAACGAATATGAATTGAATAAGGAACAAACATGAATATATATCGAATATCTGTCGAAATACATATTTTCGAAGTTTCAAAGATAATAAAGAAAAAACAGTGCCATTGTTCTAACTTCCATTATTCATTTCTCATATTCATATCTTTTTCCAAGTCATCCTCCATATCATACTCATCAACATCATTATTAAGTGCTTCAACTACAAAAGCAAAGAATGAAACATATAAAAAAAAACTAAAATCAAATTCTAAAATTTAAAATCATCTAAGGCGAGCTAAGGCGCGGCGGCTGAGGCGAGGGCCGACAGGTTGAGCACGCCACATGGCTGGCGGCATGAGCACGGGCAGCCACATGAGGGCAAGCAGTGGCGTGAGCGCAGGCGGTGACTGCGTGACAACAGTGATGTGTTGCGTGAGAGTCTAAGGGCAGAAGCTGACTGGCTAATTGCGTCATAAATGTTCGTTACTATTTTACAAAGCAAATGGATTAGGCCATTGCGTCATATATTTTTCCTATTCCATTTCTTTCACAGATCAAGAAATTGCAATGAGAAGAGCCACAATCTAAAAACAAGTTCCAACGAGCAGAAACATGTACAATGATTTAGAATCTCAGGAAATTATGTCTCTTGACATTTGAACAAAGGAACATGTACGTTACATCCACAGTCAGTTGGACATTTCCAGAAACAAACAGTGAAAGGCACAAGCATAATCTTTCTTCCGGGGCATTGCATCAAACAACTCACGCGCAAGGAACCTAGCAGATCAAAAAAATATATATAAGGGGGAAACAGAGGCTCCAGGAAGTTACCTGAGTCTACTGCGCCGCAGCAGCAGCGTCCTCCGCTGCGGACGCCGCCCTCGTCGGCGGGTGGTGGGACACGACGAGCGGGGGCCTGGGCGCGCGGCGCTGCTCCTCGGCCTGCCTCCGCGCGGCGTACATCTCCTCGGTCTCGACGACGACAAGGCG
>KE372282.1:412163-429890 GCA_000418225.1 Zizania latifolia
AGCGTGATGTACAGCCGGGGGCTCCACGCCACTGGCACCCGTGACTTGAATGCGTTGAACGCACTCCCGCTCATCTTCTCTCTCTCTCCAAGGTGCGGTACTGCGGCGGCCAGAACCCTAAAGCCGTGGGGGAGGATTTTGCCGGAGGAAGGCGAGGTCGATGGGTGGGTTGGTACCGGAGTTGGGCCTGTTAGAACTTGGGAAAATGTTATTCGACGGATTGGTGGCGAGAAGTTCAAGTTGGGCCGGAGCGGGCGGCGGCGAGTCAACTGACTTTTATTCTGAATAAATTATTCTAGACAGAAATTATCCGATCTGTTTTTATGCCTGGCAATATCTAGGAATGGTGTGTGGGAGCTAGGCCGAGAGCACAGTATGGAGCCAACTGGAAACAGCCCAATATGAAATAAAATGTTTTTTGTTTTACAGATTAAGAGTTCTTCTATTAAGAAATACATCGATGCTCCAAAAAATCTAGAAAATATCAGGGCACCCAAAGATTTTAATAAAATTTTATATAGATATTTTTCATATAGCAGTTTATTCATATTTTTTTATTCAAACTTTCTTTTAGCCTTTTATTCTTTTCTTGAATTTCCAATTTTCCTATAATTTTTTATTATTTAATTTTTTTGGTTGTGGCAGAGCCCAGCCAGTCTAGGTAGTTGGCATGGTCGAGCAAGTGGCACCGATCCCCTATTGGATAGGCGACGACGATGAATAACGACAGCCGATGGGGTTTAGACTTGCTGATAGCATCATAACATGGTTTTACGAGACGGTCGAGTGAGGTCTAGAGTAGGAGCAAGCATTTAGGATTTAGACTTAAGGTTAGGTGATTTTTTAAGGCCAGCGAGCTTTGAGACATGTCTCTGAAACCTTTATATATTTACAAAACAATTAGATACATATTTATTACAAATTTTTTATAGGTGGAGCTTGAGCTAAGTCACCCTAAGTCCAATTTTGCCTTTGAATCTATAGGGTTCTTTGTGCCAGGCACGTTGCTGTTATTCTTGAAAGAAACATTATTTAGAGTAGCAGTGACGTGACGTCTAAACAACAACCGATCTCAATTCTTCATGACCGGTATTTACCGCTACAAAGTGATATTTAGAGTAAGCACCGTAGAGGCTGCTGGCTTCTTTATTTTTCGGTACCCATGATCTCTTGCTAATATCAACATATTACCTTGACGGAGTTGAACCTAATTTCTGATGTCAAGACTTAATTATCACGTAAACAACACTATATTAGTGTGAACCCTATGCTTCGGCACCGTGTCTTCACCTAAACATACAATATCTGGGGAAGACATTGGATAAAATTAACATGTGTGAAATTTATTCCGAAATACCTGCAAAAAGTTTATTCTGAAGAAAAAAGCCCGAGACGAACCCAAAACCCTGAACGGGGAGTACCTGACCCTCCCCGACCTCGTCGCCCCCATTCGCCGCCGCCGGAGATGGACTTCCAGGTCGTCGTCCTTGCCGGGGGTACCTCCGAGAAGCTCTCGCCTCTCGTCTCCAAGGTCCTCTTCCCACCGCCTTTCCCCGCCTCTTTAGCTCCGGCACCCTAATTAACCCTCACCACCTTCTGCTGCTGCTGCTTCTCGCGCAGGACGTCCCCAAGGCGCTCCTCCCCGTCGCCAACCGGCCCGTGCTCTCCTACGTGCTCGACCTCCTCGAGGCCAGCGACCTCAAGGACATTATCGTGGTGAGCGAGCGGGCGAGCGAGCCCTAGTGTTTCTACTTGGGCTTGGCTCGGAAGGTGGGGGAGATCCTCGCTGATGCGCGTGTTCGTGCGGTGCAGGTGGTGGAGGGGCAGGAGGCCGCGCGCCTCGTCGGAGCGTGGGCCTCAAGCGCGTACCTGGATCGGCTCCTCGTGGAGGTGAGTTGGACGCCGATTTGGCGTTTGGCCGATCGAAATACGAGAGAACCTAGGTGCTTCCGTTTGCTATCAGAGTCATCTGATTTCGATCCAATTAGATGGTTCTCTTTTCGTTGGATGCCATGTGTTGTTATGAGCTTATGGTTGCCTCAGTCTTGCTTAATTGGCAGGAGTTTTCACTTGTAGTGACATCGTTGAAATCATTTATTCAGGTTGCTGTACTGTGTAGATGAATTCCTTTAGTTTTCCTGTTTTGATGGAGTTTCACTTCGAGGTGATGCTCTCATGGTGTTGTCTAAGTTGGCAAGGTAGTGCTATTATTAAGGTTGAATTCCAACGGAGTTATTGTATATGAACCGGCAGGATATAATCAGGTTACCTGGTTCTAAGGTTGTCAAGATTTTTTTAGTTAAAAATTTTCAACCAGGTGCATGTGAAATCAGTCAAAAGGCTGTGTAGCTATTGGTCTAAACTAATTGAAATGATGCTCCCTCTATGTTATGATATTAGTCCATTTTATTAGAAATTGTTGTTTTTCTGGAACCAAAGCGAAACCCTGTTCTAGATTTTCACTGTGAAAAAAGAAACCAGCATCTGCTGACTGCACTTATCAGTTTACATCCCAGAGAAAGCTTTTTATTAGGAGTTGCCATTGCCACATTACCACTGGACTATAGTTCCTTTGTTGACAAAATCAACATTGTAGTCATTGCACCTTACTTGCACCTTGTGTTCTAATCATAGAAGCGGGCAGTCTAAATAGTTATAGAATGTTTCACACTTAATTTAACATTGGCTTTTGGCTTACTGTCTACTACAATATGTATATTTTTCTGAGCATATTTTGATGCTATTCCTGCTTTTTTTCACTTTGAAACACCTTTCAATACATTCGTCACAGTACTTAATGTGACATTGGCTTGCGGCTTACTGGCTACTACAATATGTATATGTTTCTGTGCATATTTTGATGCATAATCCTGCATTTTATTCACTTTGAAACACCTTTCAGTAAAATGAAACTAATTGAATGCTATAGGTCCATGTTCATCAAATCATAAGTCATATGAAAGTTAAGATAGTGTGTGATGAAGTCTTTGCCCTGTCTTATCATTGTTTTTCATCAATATTAATATATAGGTTGCTAAAATCCTATTACTTTTAGCATCTTCAAGTACATGAGTCTATATTGGCTGTCATTTACTTTTTTGTATATGTTTCCTATTTTAATCCTTAGTTTAGTTGGCCCTTTGGTTTTGCTGTAGTTCTATGAATTAAAAATAGGCCCATGAATGACTGTAGCACAGTATATGGTTGGGGTCCCCAACTTGGGGATTATATTTCTAGCACTCTAGCAGTTTTGGTAAGTCTTCTCTTTCTCTTGTGTAGGTAGTAGCAGTTCCAGAGGACATTGGGACAGCTGGTGCATTACGAGCTATTTCAAGGCGACTGGCTGCAAATGATGTTTTGGTAATGTTAATGCTTTTATGGAACCTTAAGAATGCTAAAATATACATTCTGGGTGTAAAACAGGTAACAATGCATTGAGACCTTGTTTCAATAGGTGATTAGTGGTGACCTGGTAACTGATGTACTTCCTGGGGCTGTTGCTGCTACTCATAGAAGAAATGGTGCAGCTGTTACTGCATTACTATGTTCTGTTCCTGTCAGTGGTCCTTCAGATGCTGCTTCTTCGGGAGGGAAAGATAAAGCTAAAAAACCAGCTCGATTGAACATAGTTGGGCTAGACATAACAAGGCAATTCTTGTTGCATATCGTATCAGGTTTGCATTCCAGCTTGTTTAAAAGTACCCAAGCAGAGGAGTAGCTGTTATTCATGATTCATGTGTCTATCAAATATCACTTGCAGGAACCGATGTTGAAAAAGATGTTCGTGTTAACAAGAAAAAAGTCCGAGCTGTAGGTGAGGTAGGGTATGCTTAATTCTGAATGTGAAGTTATTTTGTTTCGTAACAGTAATATGTGTTGGCCATGTGCCCATGTCACACTTTTTATGTAGCATAACACATTACATGTCACACAATATCTGGGGCTCTGGGCAAGAATTATGTTGGGTATTATAGAGATCTGACAACTTAATTTGTTCTGTGTTGACTTTGTAATGTATTGACACAGCTGTCAGGATCTTAGTATGTCCCTTTGGTTCTAGAAATGTAATTCAGTAGTACTTCAGCATCTAGTTAAATGGGTTCCAGGGAATCAATTTACATATATTAACTGTAGTTCAGAAATGTATCGAACTACTGAGGCAGACACTGTATCATGAGTTCCACCATATAATGGACCATGCATGATTAGTATTAAAAAATTCAGAGATTGTTTTTTATTTTAACAAGTTATGCTGATTTTTGGCCATGTTAGACACATTTAAGGTGTTAATTTTGACTTTGAACTTGAAGGATACAACTCAACAAGGACAGCTTATATGTATGCTGTGATGAAAGAGGAAAGAGTAATTTACTGGGTAGGGAAGGTTTTTTCCTATATGGGATGTTACAAAGCTGGGATAACTTTTTGGGGACATTAGTTGAATACCATAGTCCCTTTGAGAGATAAGTGTTTTTGTTAATTTTCTTTTATCTTTATGTATTCCTGCAATAATTTAATTGCAAATTCAAATTTTATTGAGCATGACTAATGATGAGCATGAACTATTGATAAAGCAAGTAACTGTTGGGACAATAAATTTATTTTTGTTTGATGGCAGTATCACCTTTTGAACTGGCTTTGTCGTCCTTCGGCTCAACTTTAATGCAGAAAACTCAGATCTGTTCAGTTTAAATGTTTTGTTGGATTATAATATTTACTAATTATCAATTCTATCTTCCTTTTGCTAGATGGAAATTCGAAGTGATCTAATGGATGCACATCTGTATGCTTTTAAGAGGTTGTCCTATTTTCCTTCTACTTTGTTTGATGCCCAAATACTCTCATTTAGTAATATCTTGCTGTCTGTTGGTCACAGGACAACATTGCAGGACATACTGGAAGAGAAAGAAGCATACCGTAGCATTCGACTTGAAGTCCTCCCATACTTAGTGAGGAGTCAGTTGGTATGCTTGTTAATTTGGTATTATTTGATTGTTTGTACCTAATCACTATATATAATTTTGGTCAAAATTTGTGTAGAGATCATCTCCATCATCTGGCGAGGGAACAACTGTCGATGAAATTGGCAATGCTGCAGTTCCGTTCAACAGTCATTTACAGTATCTATCACAGCATCGCATACTTGCTCCATCTGCTTTTAAGAAAGATTTGCTATCAACTGGAGGAACATATAGGTGCTGTGTTTATATTGCTAGTAAAAGCAAGTATTGTCATCGGTTGAACTCCATTCAGGCATACTGTGATATTAATCGAGATGTAAGGATCTCATCCTTCAGTAAATATCATTTTATCTGTTGCAATGGCGTGCATCTTCCTTGAAATTTGAACTAACCATAATGTCACAGGTTGTAGGGGATGCTAGTCACTTGTCTAGTTATTCCTTCTCTGCACAAAACAACATCATCCATCCATCTTCTGTGCTTGGATCAAAGACTACAGTGAGTTTGATTTCATACTTATTCTAGGACTAGCACCATGAAATGGTTACCTCAAATACATAAAAGTAAAGCTAAGTATAGAATGTGTGTTTCTCTATGCTACCAAATCTTATGTATGCAAATTTCTATGTATTGGATTTGAAATGGTAATGATCTCTCTGCTAAAGAAATTCTGAATGTTCCATTTTAATGCGTCCTACTTAATAAATAGATCTTCTAACACGGATCTCAAGACAATATATCACAAGCAAGGATTTCAAGTGGTTGTTTGGAACTTTGGATCATGTGGATTAGAAATAAATTTTAAAAAACATGTTTTAGTAGGATTATTAGCATAACGGATTTTAATCTGTTACTCTGTCAGGATAGGTTTACAAAGTTCTTTGTTTGGATAATAAAAAAATCAAAAAGCAGCTTTCAGAGTTATATTATCAATTGATTCAAGCCTTTGGTGTGCAGAATCACAGGAGCCATGCATGGTTGCTGGGAATGGAAAAAGTGAAAAACTGGTTTTGATACAAACCACAATAACTCATTTTTGTTAAAACCTAAAATCTTGGGTCTAAGGAAACCGAGTTTTGGTTATCCGCATATTAATTATAGTATCCAAACAATTCCTAGCACCAGGTAAAAATCAATTTTAGCAAATCCGTTTTTCTCTCAACTCACAATCCAAAGAACCCTTACCGCTGACGTGCTCTGATTGTAACTTCTCCAGCAAAATATCACCTTTCTTTTTTTACAAAAAACACTGCATAAGTTCGTTATTTTTATTTGTACTCTTTCTTCCTATTCTTTGTACTTTTCATACAAAACCAGATGCCTTATCTTTTCATGACAAGTTCAGTATCAGTTGTCTTCTACATTCTTTTGATGACAGCTTCAATACTTTCGGTAATTTGGTGTGTGATCTTGATTGTTGATACACTGAATCTGCTTTTATAGTGCATATATGGAGGACCTTATTCTTTCCTCTAAAATTTTGTTGTCAGATTAATGAAAAATAATACTTCTATCTATTCTGTTCTGTGTCAATGTGTTTTAAACGATAAACTTCTCTTATTTTCCTTTTTTGTTTATTTAGATTGGACCACAGTGCATGCTTGCTGAGGGTTCACAGTTAGGTGACAAGTGTAGTGTCAAGCGATCTGTGATTGGCCGTCATTGTCGAATTGGTTCAAATGTAAAGGTAATAATACTAATACTTAGTTGGTTCATGCTAATTTATCCCAAATTTCATTGTTCTACTTGCTGGCACCATTTGCTAGTTTGGAATTAGTATGTGCAACATTGTGGAATCTATCATGATGCCACCCTTCTCGTATCATATTTTCATTTATTGTCTTTGTAGATCAAAGTTTCTTTTTGGTTTGAATTTTTGTTACAGCATTATATTCCCTTGTTACAGATTGTCAACTCTGTTGTGATGAACCATGTGGTTATTGAAGATGGATGCCATATCCAAGGTTCTGTTGTATGCAATAATGTGCAACTTCAAGAGCGAGCTATTTTGAAAGATTGCCAGGTATTTTCTTTGTCCTTTTTGTACTCCAACTGTACTGAAACTCAAAAGTGATTAAAACTTGAGGGAAAAAGGTTCATTCATGTCAAGTGGTAATGTTACTGTTGACGATATTGCTTGCTACCATGGTATATAAAATGGAAAATGCATAAATTTTGATTTACCCTCATATACAGCAATGCCACTTTGGAATAGTCTTTGATATGACCATTTTATGTTGAAATAATTCAGGTTGGAGCTGGTTATATTGTAACTGCTGGCAGTGAGCACAAAGCAGATTCTCTCAGCAAGAAAGTAGAGCGGTTTTGATAGTTTTGTTGGGGGATCTCAATGATTTTGTGTGCAAGTCAGCACCAGCCGTATAAGAGGAGTTAAGGGAGGAAGAGTAACATGTTTATGCTCAGATTTTACATTCCCTCTTGACAAGACATAGTACCATAATTTTGTTTGCTGTTTGACACTTGTAAAAATATTTTCTTCGTCTCTTGTCTATTCTCATTGGCTTTGCTTGGACGGTTGGACCGCATCTAGATAGGCAGATTTTTATTCGCCCAGCGTGTATGCCATTCGTTTGTATTTTGCTCTAGTTAGTTTGGGACTTTGGATGATACAGTAATGCTGTTGGGTTTTAGCATTTGCCTCCCCAATATTATTATTATTCTACACGGGGTTATTTAAGCGCAAGTTTCTTCTAATCAATTATTTTAACAAAATAGAGAGTTGGAAAGAATTCAAATTGCAGGAGATGTGATATGTACTAGTAGCGCTAAGACCTTCAAGCGCTCCTCCCCTGATCCGTTTTTGTGATTGTTGTCCTTCCCAGAGGACACGTGAGCGCGAGCTCGTGGGAGAGCCACAGCCCACAGCGGGTTCTCTCCTCGCAGACCTGCCCCTCTAGAGTATAGATGGCCAAATGGGCTCTGGCACGTAGCCTGGCTGATTTGGTCTGGCTCAAGCATGGCATGGTACGGTTGACATCGTGCATGGGCATCTTGGTGGTTGATTTGGTCTGACACAAGCATGGCACGGCCTGGTTGACATCATGCATGAGCCAACTTGCTCTGTCGTGTCTGTGTCGTGTCGTGTCTAAGCTAGAGGTGTGGCACGATTGGTTGCCATGGCAGGCACGATCAGTCCGCATAAATTCTAAATTCATAGTCTGTAACTGTAATGAATTATGGGCTTAGCCTAGCCTAGGCTGATTGGATTCTTCGGGCTGGCCGGGTCAGTATGGCACAGTGCCATCAGGTGAGACCATAGATAGACACAGTATGGCCTGCCTCCTTACTCGTGCTATACTAGGCCATATATAATCGGGCCTAGATTGGACCGGGCTATGCCGTGCCACCAATTTGGCCATCTATACTGTAGAGCACTCGTAAGGAGTGCAACCGCGGCGAGGGGAAGCTATGGTGGTGGCATATGTGGCAGCAACGATGCTTCTTGGGCGAACGTGGTGCTAGAGCCATGTGTGGTAAGTCACAGAACGACCAGGCTTTTCTAGCTGTGCTTAATGCCGATGCACGACAAATATCATCGCTAAAACGCGTAGTAGGTGAAGTCAGAGCTGCTGCGTCGTACGTTTTAGCGTGAGATGTTGGATTTGGTCGTCGCTTTACAGTTTACATTAACAATGTTCGTGGCCACGCGCGACGGACCGCATGCAACGATTTGAGAAGAACGCTGAGATATATCGTTGTGATGCCAGAGTTGCTGCCTCGATCTGGAGCGCGCGACGAACTTGGCAACGATGATATATATGCTTCTGACGTCTGATGCAAAGCAAACCCATTAGACGCTTAATTTGAGTTGCTGCTTGCCTGCATGCTTGGATAGTTAATTAGATCCCACTTCCTCTCTAGATTTCAATTCGAAGAAGAGGAAATCAAAAGGCCAAAGCACATGCCTAAAACATGATCAGATCAACCAAGATTCAGACAAGTACTAGCTAGGTAATGCTGCTCGTTATTCACCAAGAAACCAGGTGAAAAACATGCAACCTTTTATTACTATCTCCATTAGCAGTGCATGCAAAGAGTAACACACACGGTCGAGTACGACCATTTTTTTCAGTGGCAGTTACAGTGGCAGTAGTGTTTCCCTCCCTTGATCCAGCACGCGCCTCCGCTGCAGCGGTTCTTGCACCACGCGTCGCACTGACCATCCAGTAGACCCGGCACGCAGCTGTCCTCCTCCGCCCACGCGTGGAAATCTTGGCAACATTTCGGAATTATGGTATAAACTAGGAACAAGAGACGACACAATAACGCAGCAAATGTTATTGAGTGCATTGGAATTCGCACCATACAAAGATAATAACTAAAGAAACATAAATTATAGCTTTGGTTTTGCGAAGAGACGAGCAGCAATTTGCATGAAATTTTATGGCATAGAAAGTATACTCTAGCTTCAAACTTACTCTCGGCGGCTACGAACGATGATGCTACGAGAAGAAATGCAATAACACCGGTGATCATGCGGGTCATGTTGTTCTTACGGACTAAACCTCCCGTACGCTAGCTGTTCTTACAGATCAACCTCGAGTGTTAATTTGCTTCTGAGCTACATGCGATCGAGTGTGGCTACTCATATTTATAACCAGGGGGTTAGCTCTATTTTTGGAGTCAGTGAAGCAGATAAGAATCAATTGCATACATAATGAAAATGGGCTAATTAATCAAAGGTTGGATGTAATGTTAGTTTGGGATTGTAATAAATAGAGAACCTAATATAGTGCTGTAATTAATTAAAGGTTTAATATAATACTATTTTGGAATTGTAATAAATAGAGAACCTAATATAGTTAGGAATATGTGAAGGTGACATTGATGTAGATAAATGTATATTAATGCCTTCTAAAATGGTGTTGAGATATAAATATACCATATATACTCAAACATCAAACTCCTAAAAATTCAGAAATCACGACCCTTTCTCAAAGTCTATTCATGATCTGGAAGAAATAAATATATCAATTAACTAGAGTAATTTCAATATCAAGAAATTCCAAAACATTACCAACAAACCAAGTTACCATTCACCTCCGACAAAACATATTACCTCTTGTTTTCACATCATGTTAATCTTCATCTCTTTTCCTCTATGTACATTCTTAATCTTTAATCTAATATACCCGGCAGTTCTCCTGCCGTTTTAAAAAACCATTCACCGACAAAGCTAGGATCTAACAACAGGACTAATGTTCAGACTGATCCAACCATATCAATACCCAACTCATCTCAATCCACTGTTTTTCTCTCCAAGATATGTTTGCTGAAAACTCAATCCTTTATACCTACCTAAAATTTCAGAAACAACCAAGCAATCTCAAGCTACTGTTTTACCCAAAAATTCAGAAACACACACAATTTTTGATTCTTGTTCCTCCTAAAAAAATCAAGACAAGCAATGGTATCATCAGGAGCCTCCGTTCAAGTCTGAAAATCTCAGAATCAAGGCTGGCCAACAGATCATTCATATTTAGTAAAAACATACCCCAATTCAAAACCTATTTCAGCAATCCTTCTTGTTCTCTACACATACATATATGTATGCATTATGCATATACATATGCATGTATGTTCTCCTAATTAACTACCTAAAACTTAGAAATTGGTTTTCCAGTACCAAGGATCAAAGCCAAAACAAGGCATTCTGAAACAAATTCCTGAAAACCTATCGGCGAAGTTCCAACGAAACCTTTTGGAATTCAGATAAATATGTGTACAAGTATATGTATGCATACCCCAATATCAAGAAATTCATGAAAAATTCAGAAACACATTTCCCAAAGTCGAAACCCTTAGTCTGGAACCCTTTCTCTGGATCCCCTGAATCTTATCAAATTCAAACATAACCTGAGTTTAAACATCCATCTCAAATACTAAAAAAATTTTGCCCAGAAACATCCACCTTTTTATTACAATCTCCATCCCATCAGAGGTGCAAAGTGTAGCTGTGTACATTTAAAACGATAATTTTCAGTGGCAATTACAATGGCAGTAGTGTTTTCCTGCATTGATCTTGCATGCGCCTCCGCTGCAGCGATTCTGGCACCACGCGTTGCACTGGCCATCAAGATTTGGCGGGCAGCCCACCTCCTCTGCCCACGCATGGAAATCTTGGCAACATTTTGGTATGATAGCAGCAGCTGCAAAAGTAGACAGTGCAATGCAGGAAATGTCATTGCAGTGCTTGAAATTATTGTTTTAGCAATCTTAAAACCAAAATGCATGTTTCCTACAAAGAAACAGAAATGATAGCATGCATTTTGTGAAAATGAGCAGTCATATGAATTAAACAAAAAGATATATGACAGAGAAACCTTTGGAACTTACTCTCTGAGGCTACAAACGACGCAAGGAGAAGAAAGGCAACGACACCCACGGTCACACGGACCATATTGTTCTTATGGACTAAAACGTTTGGTGTGATGTTCTTGTAGATCAACTTAACTTGAGTGTTTTGCTTATGATGACTTACGCGCGAGTTGCCCCTTAGATTTATAACAAGGGGGCACGTTGTATTTTTGGGAATAATTGATGCAGACATTGAATTAGATTCATATATACACAATACACAATGAAGATTTGCTACATAAGTCGGATGCCAATTTATAATTATTTACAACGAACCTAATATGGTATCTAAATATCAAGTTACAACAAAAAGGAAAGGCACATCAATATATCAAACTATAGCCAATTTAGATTTACATAAGTCTATATATAAGTTACAACAAAAAGGAAAGGCACGCCGATACATAGTCAGAATATATTTCATTTCCAAAGGTAATATAGCAGCCTTATACGTCATGTAACTCAATATATTCATATTAGGGATGCATATCTGGGCATTCCCTATCTAGAGGAAATATTATGGCTATAAATATGTGTGTGTTCGTACCGGCCGTGTAAACCATCAAGAAGAAACGAGAACGGCAGAGAGGCTCTAGCTAGATAATTAATCAATCGAGTACGAGGAGACATTAAAGAAGACGGCCATGGCTCGGTTTGGTGCTTGTGCAGCGACGAATATATATGGATTTAATTCTATATATCAAGTTACAACAAAAAGGAATGGCTATAAATATGTCTACGTGCAATACATGGTCAGAATATATTTACATTAGGGGTACGTATCTGGGCATTCCAAATTTGAAGCAAATATCCAGGCTATAAATATGTCTACGTGCAAAGCCTCGAGAACAAACAAGAACGGCAGAGAGGCACTAGCTGGAAAATTAATCAGTCGAGCTAGGTGAGATCGAGTACGAGCAGAAATTAAAGAAGACGGCCATGGCTCGGTTTGGCGCTTGTGCAGCAACGATCGGTCTTCTTGTCCTAGCAGTGCTTGTTGCCCCAGCGTGTAAGATTATTTCACGACCTCGATCGATCTTGTGCTCTAATATAAGCATGCATCCGCTATATATAATTATCATCAAGACGGCAGTGTGTACACTTTAAATAGATCTTAATGAGTGCTAGCTTTCATTGACAATGTGTGCGATGTGGCTTGGTTTTTGATCTGCATGCAGCGTCGGCGGCGCCCCGTTGCTGCGAGGACTTCCACTCATGGGGCGACAACGACGAGTACAAAGGCTGCGGGCCGGAGTTGAGCGACCCCTGCAACTCATGGTGCCAGTCGCAGTGCCGCGGTGGCGAGTGCAAGCTTCGCGGCGATCTCCACTACTGCCACTGCCTCTGTTAACTACCTGGCTCATCGATCGATGTGTCAAGGAAGGCCATGCATACATGCTTGTTGGCTAGCTAGCTAGGGTTTTATATTAAGTTCTTCGCAGCTTCTGTTGAAAATTATTAGTCGAATCGCTTTGAATTAGTAATATATAATAAGTTTTTTGCGGGGATATATATACAATATATTTTGATTTCATGCATGAATGCCTGAGTTAGAGAGTCCCATGTTGAAACAAATTATACTGTGCTCCCTATGCACGGCAACGCGTACAACCAATGATAGCCGAATTCATGTTTGTTTGATTTATCGAACAGATTTTTGCAACCAAACTTCCGAAACCCTATAAAATACTATTCATCATCCGGAATCCAAAAATCAACAAACCATGACTGGGCTTCTCTCCTTTTTTTCTCGGCCCAATCTGTTTGGGTTCGAACTCTCGGCCCATCTACCTCATTCCTTTTTCCTTTTTCTCCTTTTCTTCTCTCTGTTCTTTGCCTTGCTGCCTAGCATGTGATTTGATCAAGAAGAAAACAGTTGTTTTTTTTGTTTAGCAAAACCGTATAGTGCTTAATTAATTAAAAATCTGAAGAAGTCACCTAGAAGGCAGTGTTTACATGTTAAATTAATCCTAATGAGTGCTAGCTATCTTTCATTAATTGACAATATGTGCGCGCCTTGGTTTTTGATCTTGTTTTTACTCTTTTTTGTCTTTTGCAATTTATATAAAATATATATACATTTTGTGCATTAATTTCATATTTGGAGGAAATATTATATTCTAGCTATAAATATGTGTGCGTTCGTACCGTCCAAACCACATCAAAGAAGAAACAAGAACGGCAGAGAGGCACTAGCTAGATAATTAATCAATCGAGTACGAGGAGAAATTAAAGAAGACGGCCATGGCTCGGTCTGGCGTTCGTGCTGCAACGATCGCTCTTCTTGTCCTCGCAGTGCTTGTTGCCTCAGCGTGTAAGATTATTTCACAACCTCGATCTTCTTGTGCTCTAATTACACTTTAAACTGGTCTTGACGAGTGCTAGCTTTCATTGGCAATATGTGCGATTGATGCGCCTTGGTTTTTGATCTTGTTTTTACTCTCTTTTTTTGATCTGCAGCGTCGAAGTCGCCCCGTTGCTGCGTGGACTTCCACTTATGGGGCAACAGCAACAAGCTGCACAAAGGTTGCGGGCCGGAGCTGTGCGACGCTTGCAACGAATGGTGCCAGTCGAAGTGCCGCGGCGGCGAGTGCAAGCTCCGCGGCCACCTCCACTACTGCCACTGCTACTGTTAACTACCTAGCTAGCTCATCGATCCGTGTCAAGGAAGGCCATGCAGTACGTGCATGTTAGCTAGCTAGGGTTTTTATATGAAGTTCTTGGCACGCACAAAGTAAGTGCTTCTTTCGAATCGCTCTGAATTAGTAATAAATAATAAGCTTTATGTTTTGATATAAGATATACTGTTATCGGGATGGTATGGTTTCATACTTTCATACGTGAATGCCTGAGTTAGAGAGTCGATCCCGGCCCATCTTGGAACAAATTGGACTATGCAGGGCAACGATATGTGTATATATATGGCAAGCTTTGAGACGGCATGTATATACACAACTGATTGATGGTGAACACGCGCGCACAGGTAGACACAAATGAATTAACACAGTTTATATGCTGGTTCTCTTACCAACACCACAAAAGAGACATTGAAAACTTAGGACTACAGGTGACGGTTTTAAAATTGACATCTAAAACTTATAAGTAACTAGTACATAAAGTGAGTAAACCAGCACAAAATGTTCTCCGACGCACAATGGGAGGAGTTTATAGGTGCCTATTTTTTAAATAACAGGGATTACGTAGGTGTTGGTTCTTTGTTATAACCAGCACACACTCCTGGAAAACGGAATACTTCCATCGACATCACTGTTTTTTGACGGTTTTTAGTTACTGACATAAAAAATAGCTATGAACCATCGGTTTATAATGTACCGACATGGAAATTATCAAATCATTCCTTGAATCCACAAAAATTCATACATGTTTTTGGGACCAAACTACCGAAACCCTATAAAATACTAGTCGATCATCATCCGGAAACCAAAAATCGACAAACCATGAATGGGCTTCTCTCTCCTTTTTTGTTGGCCCAATCTGTTTGGGTTCAGTTCGAACTCAGGCCATCTACCTCTTCCCTTTTCCTTCTTTCTCTCTGTTCTTCACCTTGCTGCCTAGCTGCCTTGGCTCGCGTCTCGTGGCTGGCCTCACCAATCGACATATGTTCTTTGTCGTCAAGAACCTGAAAGGGCTCACCATATATTTGAAAGTTGTCGGTTCTTCAGAAGGATTTGGCCAGGCATCGCATTATAGACAGGTCTCGGATCTCTTTTCCCACCGTCGGCCTCCACGCCTACTAGCGCCTCCATCAAATTGTGGTGGGAAAAAAATCTTCCTAAAACCAAACCAGTCGAAGAAAACAATAGCCTCCTTGGTGGTCCTTGTGACCTAGGAACTTTGGCTAGAGAGGAACACTAGAATTTTTCGTAACATCGAGTCGGATCCTAATGTTATCCTTCAAAAAATCAAAGAGAAGGCTCGAACGTGAAACCAAACGGGTGCGTCTTATTTGGCACCGCTGGCTTAGTCCGCTCTCTTCTTTTTTTTCTCCCTCCCTCTCTTTATGTACATTCCCCCTTTATAATTAATTGATCCGGCGGTTCTTCTGCCGTTTATTAAAAAAAAAGTTACAACAAAAAGGCAAGGCACGACAATACATAGTCAGAATATATTTCGTTTCCAAAGGTAATATGGCAGCCTTATATATCACGGAACTAAATATAATTACAATAGGGATGCATATCTCCGCATTCTAAATTTAGAGGAAATATTCTGGCTATAAATGTGTGTAAGTTCGTACCGTGCAAACCATCAAAGAAGAAACGAGACGGCAGAGAGGCACTAGCTAGATAATTAATCAATATTCGAGCTGCAGGGTGAGATCGAGTACGAGGAGAAATTAAAGAAGATGGCCATGGCTCGGTTTGGCGCTTGTTCAGCAACGATCGCTCTTCTTGTCCTAGCAGTGCTTGTTGCCTCAGCGTGTAAGATTATTATATTTCACAACCTCGATCTTGTGCTCTAATTTTAATTAGCATGCATGCGGTACATATAAACTGTGCATCTAGAATTAATCTATCATCGAAGTACTATACGTCGTGTGTATAATACATACGTCTTCGAGATGCAAGCTTTGATCAAGAAGAAACTAGTTGTTTGTTGTTTAGCAAAACCATACAGTGATGAACTAAAATTCTGAAAAAGCCACCTAGACGTACGTACGGCAGTGTTTACACTTCAAATTAATCTTGATGAGTGCTAGCTAGCTTTAATTTATTGGCAATATGTGCGATGAGCCTTGGTTTTTATCTTGTTTTTACTCTTTTTTGATCTGCAGCGTCGGAGGCGCCCCGTTGCTGCGAGGATTTCCACTCATGGGGCGACAACGACGTGTACAAAGGCTGCGGACCGGAGTTGAGCGACCCCTGCAACTCATGGTGCCAGTCGCAGTGCCGCGGCGGTGAGTGCAAGCTTCGCGGCGACCTCCACTACTGCCACTGTCTCTGTTAACTACGACCTGGCTCATCGATCTGTCTAGGAAGGCCATGCGTACATGCATGTTAGCTAGCTAGGGTTTTATATTAAGTTCTTCGCACGCGCAAAGTGCTTCTTTTCAATCGTTCTGAATTCGTAATAAATAATAAGCTTTTTTGCGGGGATATATATAAGCTATATATTTTGGTATAAGATATCCTGTTGTCGGGATGGTATGATTTCATACTTTCATACGTGAATGCCTGGGTTACAGAGTCGATCCCACCTTGGAGGAAATTGGACTATGCAGGGAAACGATATGTGCACATATATGGCAAGTTTGGAGACGACATGTATATACACAACTGATTGATAGTGCACACGCTGACACGCACAGCCGGTGAGCCGGAAACAAATAAATTAACAATTTTAAAATTGACACCTAAAAGCATACAACTGTATCAGTTATGTAACTAATACATAAAGTGAAAAGTGAGTAATTAAACACAAAATGTTCTCTGACGCACAACGGGAGGAGTTTATTGCTGCCTATTTTTTAAATAACCAGGATACCATATGTGTTGGTTCTTTGTTATAACCAGCACACATGAGCCCCTCTTATATGTGCCCGTTATAGTAAAGAACCAGTACTTAACGCCGTGCGCTAAAAAATATGTCGTTTTGCACCACAGTTGGTTTTTTATGTCCATCCTTGTTCGAAGTGCCAAAATAAATATATTATCAAATCATTCCTTGAATCCACAAAAATTCATACGTGTTTGCGACCAAGATCGAAAATCGGCACAACCATGCACGCGTACACCCAATGATAGCCGAATTCATGTTTGTTTGATTTATCAAACAGATTTTTGCGACCAAACTACCGAAACCCTGTAAAATACAATTCATCATCCGAAAAACAAAAATCGACAAACCATGAATGGGCTTTTCTCCCATTTTTCTTGGCCCAATCTGTTTGGGCCCAGTTCGAACTCGACCCATCTACCTCATTCCTTTTCCTTCTTTTTCTCCTTTCTCTCTGTTCTTTGCCTTGCCGCCTATATATCGCATTATTGCTACCATATATCGTACAGATAGATTTATAATTCTATATATCAAGTTACAATAAAAAGAAACGACACGGCAATACATAGTAAGAATATATTTCATTTCCAAATGTAATATAGCAGCCTTATATGTCATGTAACTCAATATTTGCACATTAAGGATACATATCTGGGCATTCTAAATTTGGATGAAATATTTGTAAAACCTGTAGAAAATTCAAATTTAAATTTTGAATTCAAATCCCAAAAAGTGCAAACCAGAAAAATCCAAACTACTTTTCCAAAACGGTCCACTTTTCAGAAAAATATTTTTTTCCTATTCTTCTTTTTCCTTCCTTTCTTTTTTCTTTTTCTTCTCTTCCTTCCTTTTTCCTTTCCCTCCTTCTCTT
>KE372282.1:440902-457171 GCA_000418225.1 Zizania latifolia
TGGAGAAGGCGCCATGGATACCAAGGAGGAGGTATCGGCACCAGCACCTGGGCGGTGATCACGTTGTAGTGCTGAGGAACATGTGAAAACACCATTAGATTGTCACAGCTTGGTTTTGGTGTGATTTCTATTGGTTGATATATGCTTTTTAGGTACAGTTGAGGTTTGTGTACATACTGAAAAATTAGGAGATTAGAATTATGAGATTCAGATTAGCAAATTAGATAAATTTTGTTATGTTTTTGGCTTGTTTCTGTTTGCTAAAAGTTGAATGGAGAAGATTTCAGAATGTCCATCCATCTCAAAACAGGGGTAAACGTACCCATTACAACTGAAGAGGTCACCACATACACATACCCATCCAATTCATCAAACCAAATAAAAAATTGGATCATCTCATCCACTCTTCATCCCGTCAACCAAATAAAAAATTGGATCATCTAATATATCAAACCAAACGAGAAGATTGGATCATCCCATCTACAAATACATGGATGGGATCATCCTATCCATCTTCACCACCAAATCAAATAGACCCTACGATAGTACAGTGGCTCTATCTTACACTTGATGTACTGAATTATCAGTGAATTCTCTTTTCAGTTTTAATGAATTTATAGCAGTGCAGCTCAAACACAAATAATAAAAGCATGATCCAAATAATCGCCTTATAGATATCAGAAATACCTGATAAAGTCTAGAGACTAAAATTTATTGTAAGGATGTGATTTTGTTCAAAAGAGGGTGGAAAGGTGGAGATATACGTTGGACTGCAACAAAATTGTCGCCACGCAAAAAAAAATTGAGAGCGCAAGAAAAAATTCGAGGAGTGCGCCAAAAACATAATTTTGTAGACATTATAATTTATAGAAGATAAAAATGCAACCAAATCTCGCAGCCACTCCAACTCATTTATTTCTCTACTCAACCCTCTTCTTCCCATGTGCATGCAGCCACGTCGTTCTTTCTCCCTTGTCCAATCTCTTCTCCCAACCAGTGCAACCTATTCCTCCTCTCAGCCCCTTCTGCCCCCTTCTATTTTCTTCCTCCTCTCCATCCCCTTCTAGATCCACCACTTTGTGGGTCTCCTTTTATGGCGATATTATGGTGACAGTTATCATCGTCACAAAACACCATGTTTCTTTGATGTTGAAACACATTGAAAAAATAGTGCAAAATTCTCTAACTCTTGCGTGCTATAGAAATACATGTGTTACCGACCAGCAGCCATTTCTAGGCAGGGAACAGGAGATGGTGCACCAGGAGGAGTTGTAGAATGGTGGAGAGGGAATTGCTGTCTAGGAAGCCCAACGTGGGGTTTTGTAGCTGGAATGGGCCATGTAAACTTAACCCGTTAACTAGTTTGCTAGCTAGGATTGTAATATATATAGGGTACACGCTGTAAGAACAAGAGGACTTGGCTGAAATGAACTGATTTCCTTCTTCTTGTTATGATTCATGTTCTGTGATTGAGTAGAGAATTAGGTTGCTAACAATTGGTATCAGAGCTTCGTTAGAGATGGAAGCCAAGCTTGATCTACTGTTGAAGAGGATAGAGGAAGCTGAGTTGAGGAGGGAGGAATCGGAGAAGAAGAATCGAGTTGATCTTCATGCCATGAGGTTGGTGATGGAGCTTAGGCTACTGAAGGTGAAGAAGAAGATGGCAGATCCGGATCAAGAAGGTGAGAAGGATTCACCTCCAAGTTCACCTGCAGCATCAGCTACTCCGTCACCCACCAGCGTCATCTTCTCCGATGGCACCGCCTCTTCCACGGCGGTAATCGTCTCCGCGTTCAACGCTGGAGCCGCCTTGCCTCCACCGCAGTTGCCTCCTTCCTCGCTGTAGTTGCAGGGAGCGAAGGCCCAGACGCCATCGGTGTGGCAGCACCTCTGCCTTTCATCGATCGCCTGGACGCGACGCGTGTGGGATACCGCCGTCGACCGTTGCTACTCGCACCCATCGCCCGCGCTCGCCAGTGCTCGATGCCACTCCGCCGCGCTCGGTCGCGCCTCCCACAAGCGCCACGGTCCGCGTTGACGCCCTCCGCGCGCCATCCTCAACGCGTCGCCCGACGTGGGTCCACCCTCCGTGCGCCCCTTTCACCGGCGCCAACTTCCCCGACACCTCCCCGACTACTCAGCGCCTCAGCGCCCCGCTGCGTCTGCTTCCTTGGCACCGCCCTCATCTACGTGCACACCATCCTCTGCGCGCTGGTCTCTGCGCGCCAACCTCCGCCCGCCTTCCGCCACAGCGCCCGAGTCCTCCGCGAGCCTCTCCGCGGCCTCAGTACCTTTGCCCGCTGTGCCTGTGTCGCCACCGTCTGTATCCGCAACTGCCGCAGCGCGTTGCTCATGGAGACCCACCAGATCTTTCCTGACAGCGTTGTGCTGAAGCTGTGCGAAGGCTCTGCTGCCCGTGCTCAATCTACGATGACGCCTCCCGCTCCTCAGCCGCCCGTGCCACCACGCCTGGCGTTCTCCTGCGTCGCCGTTCCAGGCGGCTTCCACTGCAGTAGGAGGCAACATCATCATGGCGCCTAGGCTACCGTTCCCGTTTGACATGGCAACAATTTTTCTCACCGTCAGATCAGCTGTCACCATCCTGGTGGCTCCCAATATGAGGATTTGCCTCACTCTGGAGGAGTTCATCAAGGAAAAATTGGTGAGTGCACCTGTGATACCTGAAGCAGTTCGATTACTTAAGGGAGTTGTTTCACCAGCAGAAGGAACAACACATCCTGAATATAGGGTCAGCTTGGCCGTCAGTTTCCTGTTTAGATTCCTGTCTTCTCTTGCCAATGGGTTGGACAAGCCTGACAATGTTGATGCTCCCAACGGTTCCTGTGAGGCATCTTGTAAGGATAGCAGCAATGGCCTGGAAGGCAGGTCTGGTGGAGCAAATGGTGGAAGCCCTACTGTGTGGTCTAACATAGTTTGCCAACAGTTGGATAGTGCAGTTCGGTCATCTCAGTCCTTGCCCACTTGCCAAGAATCAATTCAAGCTTGCATAGATGAACAGTCAGACATCACAAAAGACTCGACCAGCAACAGTAAATCTGCAATTGTGAGGAAAAATGTGGCAACATAGACTAACCTTGAGCAAAGCAGGTCTTCTTCTCCTAGCTGGAGACCTTCATTTTCCTGCTCACTATCGGTGCAACAAGTTATAGAACTGGAGAGTTGTTTCTCTAACCTTGAGGTCATGGAAGCTCAATTAGATGATCGGGTGACTCTAACCAGGTGGTCCAAGAAATATGCCACATAAGTTTCTGAGAAAAACTCAACAAACATTATACAGTGAAGAAAGGGACAATGGAATCTAAATCTTCTATCTGGGAAGTAGCAGAAATTGCAAGGTCTATATCAAAGATTGAGGGAGAGGAAATATGGCTGACTACATGGGAGAATATGAAAAAGGTAAAGGCAGAGGCAACAATAGAGAAGTTTGTGATGAAATTTAAAAAGAATGGATCACACTAGCTGGAGAGGATTTTTAGTATCCTCAGGTCTTCTCATATGAAAACCCATGTGATATGCACTACAACTTCCCGAGAGCAGTTCAATTGTCAGCACGCGTTCAGTGCGGTTGATGGATATGATGCAGAGCCGTGGTGCTTGGGGATTTTGGTTCAGTCCCAGATGGCAATTATCACTGATTCCAAGTTCCTGTCCAAGGGGGGCAATGACAAGGCAGAAAACGTGATGCAGGTCGATTAGGAAGAGTTGTCAATCAGTTTTCTGTATATACTAGCTTAGGGACAAGCCAGTTTTCAAAAGGAAGGGATTGTTACCGACTAGCAGCCATTTCCGGGCAGGGAACAGGAGATGGTGCACCGGGAGGAGTTGCAGAATGGTGGAAAAGGAGTTGCTGTCCAGGAAGCCCAATGTAGAGTTTTGTAGCTGGAATGGGCCATGTAAACTTAACCCGTAAACTAGTTTGCTAGCCGGGACTGTAATATATATAGGGTAGTGCTATAAGAACAAGAGGACTTGGCTGAAATGAACACGACGACGGCTCGGTTGGAGTGTTGCTCCTGCGCGAGATGAACTGATTTCCTTCTTCTTGTTGTGATTCGTGTTCTGTGATTGAGTAGATAATTGGGTTGCTAACAACATGGTTAGTACAATTATCATTTCCTTGATGGTAGGCATATTTATTTTTGGCGACCAATCAGCCTTGACGGGATTTATCTGATAGTGCCACGCCACGATGTATCTTCCTAACGTGGATCTTGTTGGTGCTGACGTTTTTCTTTTGTCACGGCTCGTTGAGTTTCGGCAGTAGTGTTTACATTTTGCTGTAGATATTGCCATAGGTGGTTCGAGCTTGCTGAACTGGCTAGAGTTCACATGCCGATCCAATTGGAGCAGGGACCATGCATATTAAGCCAAATAGTAATTAAAATTGGATGATACGTTCGGACGAAATAAAATGAAACATCAATGACCAAAATGACCTTACTGTGAAATTTACATGGTTCTCCCATTTTATTTCGTGGGCGACGAATAACATGGCTTGGCTAGGAACGACCAAATGGCACTAATTAAATTAAATCGAAAAATGAAACTCAACTGAAGGGTTCATAAACATGGATCATCCAACACCACACTGGCCACATTACAATCCAAGAAACATGGATCATCGTCCAAGTGACACACTACACCAGCTTTATGCATGCATGCATGTTGCCGACAGCAACGATGGGCTTAGAAGTCGCTGGTGGCGACGGCGGTGTGGTCACCGCACATGTAGACGTACCGGTAGACAATACCGGCGAGGCCGCCGCCGATGAGGGGGCCGACGAAGTAGATCCAGATGTTGGTGTAGTCGCCGCTGGCCACGGCGGGGCCGAAGGAGCGGGCCGGGTTCATGGAGCCGCCGGAGAATGGGCCGGCGACGAGGATGTTGGCGCCGACGATGAAGCCGATGGCGATGGGGGCGATGGTGCCGAGAGAGCCCTTCTTGGGGTCGGCGGCGGTGGCGTACACGGTGTAGACCAGCCCGAAGGTGACGATGATCTCCATCACGACGCCCTCGAACGCGCCCACGCCGGCCGACAGCCCGTGCGTCGGGGTCGCCTGCAAAAGAAACGAAACAACGGCGGCGACGACGTCAGTGCCAGTGTCTGCCGGAGTGGCCGCATGCTCCGGCGAGCGGTGAGTAGTTATGTTCACGTACGATGCCGGTGCTGAACTGGACGAGGACGGCGCCGACGATGGCGCCGAGGAGTTGGGCGACCCAGTAGAAGATGCCGGTGAGGATGGTGATCTGGCCGCCGAGGGCGAGGCCAAAGGTGACGGCCGGGTTGACGTGCCCGCCGGAGATGTTGGCGCCGATGGCCACCGCCACGAACAGCGCGAACGCGTGGCCCACCGCCACGGCGACCAGCCCGGCCGGGTCAAGCGGCGCGCCGCCGGTCAACTTAGCTGCGTTTGGTAATCAAACATTCAAACGTACACATAGTTAAGCGCCTCTCGTCTGCACTGTTCACTACCACGCCATGACGCGCACTGCACGTTGGTGATCACTCACAGTAGGCGATGGCGGAGCCGACGCCGGCGAAGACAAAGAGGAGGGTGGAGATAAACTCGGCGACGTACGCCTTGAGGGAGGCCACGCTGAAGGAGTCATCGAAGCGGCCGAAGGCGATGTTGCCCGGCATGGCGACGGTGGCGGGGGGAGATCGCCGGAACGGCCGAGCTGACTGAGAGGGGGGAAGGAGGGGATGAGATGCTGGCCACCGAGAATGCGGATCGAGCACCCCGTAGTGCTCTTCTTATAGTGTGGCCTCCCATAAACGAAAAAAAGAAAGAAAAACATTTTAATTAGGTAATGTCGGATTCGGTCCTGTGACCCGGCCCGATTCGCATAAAAAATTGATAATTTATCACTTTTGAGATGATCTTTTAATTATGATATTAGTCAGAACAATAAAATATAGAATTATTTAGATTAATAAATGTGGATCATGTAGTAAAAATACGAAGTTACTCATTAGTGATAGCAAATTATTAAATTTAATAACGGTTATTTCTAAGATGTAGATTTGAGACGTATGAAAGCCAATTCCAAATGATCTGGTTTGAACTACTAGATGATCACCTTAATGGATCATATTACACTTTTTTAATAAAAAATTTGTAGATATGGTATTTTCAAAGGGCACACTAGTTGTGTCGTTCATGTTAATACATATAGATCTTTTTTCTGAAGAAATATAGATTTTTTTGACATTAAAGAACTCAATAAAAACATGCCCATCATATATGATGGCAAGATCAACTTAAGTAAAGAGTATCCTTATTGAACCCTGAAGACTACAAAAAAAATCAATTACCTATTCAAGCTTACCTCTTTTTTTTGTAGTACAGTAGTTTTTAAAGTACATGAATACATGCGAGTGTTGACTTTAAGAATCTAAACTAATAATTTTTTACATAATCAAATTATGTATTGTAAAAATTGTATAATTAGATTTACAATATAAAGTACTGCACACTCTCTTATCGTTAGAGTTATTTATTTTAATAAATAAAAATAATGGTTAAGTAGAACTGCTCTTGCTTGTAGTAGTTGGCTAGATCTATGGTGAATGTCTCTCACAGAGGAGTTGACTCAGAACAATCGATCTACTTAAAAAAAAGCCTTCAGCAAAGGAGGCCGGAACCATCGTACTTTTAAATAAAAAAGAATCGATAATTTGTCGCTTTTAAAATAATTAATTTAATTATAATATTACATCGAGATAATAACATATAAAACTATTTAAATTAATAATATATAAACTAGACTTGATAGAAAAAAAACAAAATTATTTCTCAACGGGAGCAAATAACAAGATTTCTCTAGCTTATTTCGGAGTCGCAGGATCCGACCCGGATGGGAGAAGCGGCCCACGACTGACGTGGCGCGCGGCCTTATCGAGATCCGGCACGCCAGCTGTGCAATATTCGCAGAAGCGTCTGGATCAATCAATAATTCATCCGCTCGTGGCCGGGAGCAGGTTTTGGATCAAATAATCTACATATGTTTGATGGTGTCATTACCGCCGTCTCAAAAGAAAAAAACAATTAATTAATCTAATGGTGATTGGTTGCCGAACACTTGGCAAGTCATTATCCGCAATTGAAAATGTCATCGGATAAGATGGAGCTAGCCTGCGAGTAGCAGGAAGAAGCTGCATGCATTTTCATTAATGTCTTGTGTGAAATTAAATGTGTGTTTGGTTTAGTTTTTTCGACCATTTTTTCGTTTAGAAAATTAGAAGTTAAACTAAATAAAATAAAATAAATTTTTTAATCATAACAACTTTTTAACAGTACAGAGTGTATGTTACTCATTCATCAGACTCCATAACTTCACGATTTGCGTTGTCTCATATTTTATCATTTCATATGAGATTATTATATAGGCTATTAATTGAGATACAAAATTATCATTTATCGTTGTTAAGCTTAAATCGCTCTACTACAAATCTACAGTTATTTCAACTAAACAAATCCGTTTTCTATAACTCACATTAACTTTTTCATAGTTCACACTAACTTTTTTTCTATAATCTACGACTCAAAAGTAAACACACCAAAACATTCTTCCCTTTTTAGGTTGTGGTTGCGTTGCATTGGAAAGTTCAGAGATGTTCAAATTGTCTTGTTTGGGGTTACGAATATGTTTTATATCCTGTAGTACTGATTAGGTTCTGCAGGTGCCAAACCTTTTGAGCTAATTGTAACCAGACCTTTTTCTTAAGAATGAAATATGATTGAGTAGTCCCAGCATGCTGCCACAAAGGCTGCATGATATATATCTTTTGGTACGTCAATTTGCCAGCAGGAACCTCTTTTTACTGTGGGGCTGTGTATTGCATCAAACGAAGATATGATTTCACAGGAGAATTGGATCTCGATCTGTTTGTTCTTCACATACAAAATATCCAATGGCATAATTCCAAGTTCCAACAACTTGATTCCTCCCATAGACGACAGGGGGCACCCCAAGTAATTAATATTTTCTGCAAACACGCATGAAAGCAACAGGTGAACATAATTCAAGTTAACGCACAACACATTCACAGTAAGGAGCTCAAAAGTGTCCTGGCTTTGTTCGAAAATGTGTGCTATATATCTAGCTGCTGCCATTTGATTTGCTACTGCATGCTTGTATCATGGATGCTAGCTAGCTTGATTGGAATTAATGTACAGACTCATACACACCGTGCAGCTCGATCATTACTACTGATCGATATATGGTGGATATGATCCGATTTCCCTGTACACACATGACACCAACTGATCAGTCTGATTTCCTCCTTACATAACTCGCTAGCTAGCTCACTGATTATTTAGAAAAAGGCTAGCTAGCATTATATCTGTCAGCCTACATGTCGGGCGGCATGCAACTACCACAGAAACTAGTCTTTAGTAATAAATCTTTACTAACAGATAAAAAATACACGTTACTAAAGTTAGTGACGGGTGCTCGTTAGAACCATTAGACCATCTCCAGTAGTGAATCGATTCATCTGATACATCCAATGACATATCATCAGCCTAAATAATTTTCAATCTTCTGACACTTTTTTCATGAGTTACTGGGATCCATTAAAGAGAGAGAAAAGAAATGTAAAACTACTGTACACTCATTCTCTCTCATCTTATGTGTCTACTAACTCTCTTACATGTGGGCCATTTGTGTTTTTTAAGCAACATGAATCGGTGCATGTTTTTGAATCAATTCATGAAAAGATTCCTAAGATTCAATTATTCCCGTGAATGAACCGGTGCATAAGAAACCACCTAGGACAATGATCCACTTTGCATGAACCATTGGAGATGACCTTACTAATGGTGAAGGATATCATTAGCGACGGATCGTAGTTTAGCCCGTCACTAATAATACTTACTATTAGTGATGTGTGTTTATTTGTCACTGATGACTGACCTTTACTAACATGATAAAAATAACATTCTACACCATCACTAATGACTCTTATTGCCCATTACTAATGATCCTAAGGAGCCTTAGGTAGTGGGCACAATAAACTTAATAAGTACTATAATCGACATATATGTTCTTTGTGCTAAAAGAGGCCGGCCTCCTGCGTGCATTAACGAATTGCCATGGAATTGAATCCTTCCATAGAACTGCTGAAATTATGAGCGGATCGAGACAAGCCAGATCAGCACGACGACGACGATCCTACCTGGCAATATTGGCAGCAGGTAGCGGATCAATAAGAATTGAATCGTTCTTTGTTTCTGAACTAATTACGGGACTGTTCGTACTGGGCTCTGTATGCTGCTCCACGAACAGCCTAGCAAATGCATGGAGTCAGGGACCAGCGTCCAGCTACATGCTGATGGGTTTGATTTCGAACAAATCTTTTGTGTGCGTCTACACGCGACCCCTGAATTAATTTGCACAAACAGCTAACGATTATATCCTTAGATATCATTGTCCTTCGAAGAGAAAATTATGATCTTGACGTCCAATTGATTGATGACAGGGATGGAATTGGATCGGGTATATTTGTGGATGATGTTCTGAATGTTTGTTCCTTAATTGCCAGAAGTGCATGTTTTTCCCGGAAAATATATTAGTTTGCCGAGCACAAAGATGATTGAATGCATATAATATGCAGTCTGATAAGGATCGAATGGGTCAAACTTTAGGAACATGGACAAGTTATGATGAACTTCATATCACGGAGAATTTGGTAAATCTTTTCGAGAAGTACCTAAGAAAGCAGAACAAGAGATGCTTGTTTCTTCAGGAAAATTTACAACTATTGAAATATCTTTGTTTTAGGGTGTTATTATTAAAAAGGGGTAAATCCTGATATGTCATTATATTTTTTAAGAATTTAAAAAATACAACCGTCAGTGATGGTGATGGCTCTCGACTGTCAATAGCACAACGATGACATATTTTTAAACCGTAAAAATTATAGTGGCACGTTTTTAATTAGCCTGTTAAAATCACATGTGTTTCACACAATTTGTGCTGCTTACATTTTATTTTTTAGTTAAGATATGCGATGTATAACTTTCTAAAGTTTTACTGTCAATATGTTCAGTATCTACATACAAAGTATGGCTATATAAAAACCTCAGGAGCGTTATTAATGACTGGAAACTGGACGTAAAACCTGACACTACTGTATTGCATCAGTAAAAACCGGTTATTAATAATGGATATCCGTCCATATAGTATCAACAACCTTTGTTTCATTCGCTGCGAACCAAAGGACGCCTATGTATGAAAAAAATCCAGCCGAATCCTCTAAAATTTCTTTGCCGATCGTCCACTCCAAATTGGGTTTAAGCCTGCATCAACAAACTCACATGCACCACAATCTTGTTTATTCCACGAACACGTGAAGAGACAACTCAGTAATCTGCAGACCATACAACTAACCAAATCAGAGTGGCCTCACCCGCTCTTACATCACTCACTGTGTACCTTCTCCGGCTGTGATTTCTTTTATCCAGGACGTACTAGACACTCGATCTGCTCCGGATAATGCAAAGAAAAAAAAGAAAGAAAAAACTGTTCCTAGTTCATGAATTAATGTTTTTGTCAGCCGACGCATGACAGCATGAAGAGGACGAGATCATATATGATTGGAGATTTGAAGGATATTCCGCTGGGGGGAGGGAAATATGATTTCAGGAACTATATTATTATTATATTAATAGGTTCTTAAATTTTATTTCACTCCGGCCCGAAACGTCATGACAGAAGCGAGAGCAGCAAAAAGTTGAAAAGAGCTGGACAAGTTTACTTCGTCACTCGCTCGCATCAGTTTCGTGATGTAACAACACAACTGTTGAATTCGATACAAACACATCCGTTCAAGAAAAAAGTTTAAACTGATAGACAATTCTGCTTACGAATGCTTTACAATTTTGACTACACTACACTGTCACATAACATAACTGATAGTCGCGTATCATTATGCTCAAAGCATAATTTTCAGTTTTGCCGTCACTAATTTCTCCCTTCCTCCGACACCTCATACTAGGTACACATTTGGTCGTCAAATTTTCTTGTTACGAAGAGTATTTGAGTCGTATGAAACAAAAACAAATGGTCCCCTGGAGTAATTAAGCATGTCTCGGTGAAAAGTGTGAAGCAAACGCGAGCAGCAGGCAGTAATTCGACATGGCTAATTTGTGCCGGGATCTACAGACAGCGTGAAACATTAACATTTTGCATGCGTGCCATGAATCGATGGCGAGCTGAGCTAGCACATGCGCCCAACTTATCCTGTCTGCTCCAATGATCCAATCGTGCATGTGCCATGTCTGCTGCAGTGCTGCGGCGATCTTGTCCTTCCTGCCTGCTGCCCGCTGCCCACCACAATACACTTACCGGTGTGGTTGGTTATCTTCTGCCAAAATCAGCTGATTTAGATAAGAAGAGACAATTCATGTGGCATGCGATCGGCTAAAACCCCACGGTCCGTTGGTTTAATTTGTCGGGTTGTTTCGATTTATGAGCTTAGGTGTGCAATGATTCATACTAGTTGATGGGTTGGAGGTACTAGATAATATGATTATTTGATATCTTGTCTTATAGACAAGCCATCAAAAGCAAAGATCGATGTATAACTGTGGGAGATATTTTCATGATGATTATCGTATTTTAGTAGCTAGCTGATTTGAGTATAAGCTGGTGAGAATCTGAAAAAGTTGGTATTTTCTAGTTTTTGGATTCTAGTTCATTTTTAGATTCTGCAGCTACTGATTCTCACAATCTAGATACAAAATTTAAACTGTTTGTTTCAACTACAGATTTTAGAAGTAGTTATAGCTATCATAAGCTAAAACAAATAGCGCTTAATCTGAAATCAAACCCACACAAAATTGCTCACAAATTACATCTACACATATCTCTTGGATCAAACGCGCGAAGAGAGGAAAAAAAGAAACATAATGGTTGGCTATGTTTACAGTTTACGTTTAACGGACGTAGGGAGAGAAAAACATGAGACGGCAAAAATCGTGTATTTTTGCAAAAAAATGGTCCTATAATTTTACCGGTTAAGGGCACTAATAGCTAACCCGTGCGTTCAGTGACCTCTTGTTATTAATTTTATAAATTTTTAATTTTTAATGACATGTTAGATATGTCGGTTATTAATTTTTTTGTTAACTTTGTTTTAAAATACAAAATAAGAATAACAGTTATAGTTCCAAAAAATAGTAATTATAAAGATATATACATGATCCATCCTAGTATTTCTTTTGTTACTTCATATTTCTTTTTGTAAGTAAATGGTTTTAAATTCGTAATCTGGGTTTTACTTGAGAGTTTTAGTTATAGCGTTCACTGTTTAATAATTCTAAAATTATTAATTTATAAATATCAAGTTGGACTCAAGTTGAAGTCTTCAACGTAGTTTTTTATGATTTAATAATTCTGAAATTTTTTAATTGACAAAAACTGAGTTATAATTTTTTAATGATTTAATAATTCTGAATTTTTTTAATTAACAAAAACTGAATTATAGTTTTTTTATGATTTAATAATTCTGATTTTTTTAATTAACAAAAACGGAGTTATAAATTTTATCGTAAGTCGTCTTCCCCTACAATAGCCACTAGTTACGCCCGTGTACATCACCTCCACAGCAGGACGGATGAAGCTATGGGCATCCACATGAGGTTTCGGCCCACGAAAGGTGCAACTGAAACCCTAGTTTCTGGTCTCACCTCACCATATTACTATACTTTAAAGCTGGCGGTTTCCGGCGCGACGGCGTTGGGGCGGAGGCGCAGGCAGTTGGTGTTGCTTTGAGCTGCGGGGGGCGGTGGCGACGGCGTTAGGGCCCAGGGAGAGGCGAAGGCGCGGCGGCCGTATTTGTGGTGGGGGCACCGGATCTTGGCCGAGCGGAGCGGGCGAAGGCGTCCAGCGCTGGATTGCGGATGTAGGCGCCGTCGCCGCCGCAAGCCTAGCACTGGATATCGGTGAGCTTGCCGTGGCAGCTGTCGCAAGCCAAGTGCCCAGCGCCGCACTGCAACAACACGCGAAAAGAAGAAGATAAATCTGTAATCGTGTAGTCCACACGAATTGATGTAATAGGGCGCAGCGCACCTGGAAGATTGGAGGCTTCAATGGGAGCAAGCTGAGCGGGCAGTGGTGCACGGTGGCGTCAATCTTCACGGCGACCTCTCTCGCTGCGGCGGCTTCCGCGGCCTCCGCAGTCGGCGTGCCTGTTCCCCCGCCACCGCGGCGACAGGGCAGGAGCGCGCAGTGGCGCCTGTTCCTGGTCGGCGTATGTGCGGGCAGGTAGTGGGGAGAGAAGCCATCTGGCTGGAGACAAAGGGAAGGCAGTAGGAAGGAGGAGAGAGAAGAAGGGGAGGAAAAGAAAAAAGAGAAGGGGAAAAGGAGAAAGGATGCGGGGCTTTCCACAAAAATTCCATGATTTGGACTTTTAGATAATCTGGGGAATTTCAAGGGATTTAGGAATTCATCGAATTATCAATGAATATTTTGGAATATTCAAAGAATATACATTGATTTGGATATTTCGGTTTTTTGAGAATTTAAGGAAAATTCCAAGAAGTTTAGAAATGAAATGATACCATGGAATATTTGTTGTTTCAAATACATTGGAACATTGTAGATCGGGATTGGATTTGGATATTTGAATTTCGGGGATGAACTCCAATATCGCCTTTTTTGTCTGGAACCAAGGTACAGATCAATTTAGCATTGTTTTCTCTGTGGATTATTATACATTGCCCCATTTGGGTATGGTGGATTGTGAAAATCCCATTTAGGCTCCACTTTGGGCTATATGGTGATTAGGATTGCCATTTTCCAACGATTTTTACTATAGTAACATAACAGATGACAGGTATATATTTCAGGTTTTCCCAAAAATGCCATTCTATCTTGGACGACTCTTTTGATCACTGCCATTCCCACTGTTATGGAAGTTGCCAATCTAACAATTTGTCTTCTGTATGTCTTCACAATTTTGTTTGATGCATAATTCATATTAAACTGCTCTTACATTTTTAATTGAAATTTGGTTCTTCTAGAATCTAGAGGCTAGAGCTTAGCTTGGAGCATGTCTATCTGTATTACCAAGTCATTTTAGTTTCAGGTTTATTAGATTTGTTATTTGTAGAGTTGTATCAGATATTGCCAGTCCCCATATTAGCTTTATATATCTGAAATTTTTGCGTGCAACCCGCAATAAGGGTTTGCATTTCTCCGAGGCTTGGCAGCAGTGTCTGGTCTGTTATTTCATTGGCATGCTGGCATTAAAACCTCTGAAGGATCTAATTGATCTCCATTTCAAATCAATTAATCATTATTAGCATCGCATCCAGCATGTTCATTTGAAACAAGCTATGCTCAGTTTATATATGGAGTATATGCCTTTTCAGCCTTTTCATAATTTTCAACTATTAGTTTCATATAATTGTGTTTTATTGATGGTTTCATATACTTGGCCTACATTTGTATCATGTCAAACAATCTGTAGGCTATTTTTTCTGTACAAAAGGGAAAAAGCTGGATGTTGTCCACTATTCTTTTGTATATATTTTTTCCTAGGGCCTGCAAATACTTCGGAGTCCAACTATTAACAAATCTTTAATCAAAGATATTTCAGTAATGTAGATTCATGGTGACGTTGTTTGATTTGTTTCCTCATATTTTTGTGTCATGAAGTTTTTGTTGTCTTCTTGATGGTGGTTGTTGGTTGGACATGCTTCCTACTTTTCATCCCAATAGAACCTTATTCATCTTATGGTGCAACATTATAGAGATTAATTGGGACTGTAGTTTCTAACTTGAACCCTTTGCACACCCAGGATGAGTTATTAATATCATGTCTATTAACAATCCTGTGGAGCTAATAGTGCCTTTTGTTTACATTGAGTTATCCATAATTAAGTTTGGACAACCAAATCTGATGTATTATTAGAGACCTTGGTGGTTCATTTTCAATATGAAAATCTGAGCTGTTCATCTAATAGTTCTGACTTTTGATGTCGATTATCTGAGCACTGTGTTTTGATGGATTCAGTTGTGCCCTTGTTGCAAATTTCCCCCATCTGTCAGTATTTGCAACTGCATTCTTGAATCTTGATTCCTCTGTACAGATTGTTGGGGAAATATGTTTCCAGTACTTATTTCTATAGAGAGTGTTGGAAAACCTGTGTTTACAGATAATTACATGGTCCTATTTCTATTGGAACTGATGTTTGTTTAACAGTTGCTTAAATGGACCTTTTCTGTCTGCAGGAAAACCATTTCTCTTTGTTGCAGCGGGAGACTGAGAAACTCTGTGGAGATATTGATAAAATGAGGAGTGAACTAAAGTCGGTATTAACTGTATTGAGCTTTTTGTAACAGGAATGTAAACTAGCACACTTGGTCTGATTCTCTTGTGCTTCATTTCACATGATACAGGTATGAGATTGACAAGGTCACTGCAGGACAGCGGCTGGATCTAAACCTTCAAAGAGGGTAAGATTGCATGCCCCTGTTTATACATCATATCTGACCATGACTGCAACATTTGATTGTTTGTTCGGTGTTCGATAGTTGACTGGAAACTTCCGAGATCATACCAAGATTAGACTTTTGTAAGAAAAAAGGAAATAGAGAATTGGTGGTTAGCTTTGCTTTAACAAAGCTAGATTTGAGGGAAAATTTCGGATGGGTTCTTGAGAGCAAAATAATATCTCGAGTTGGTTAGGGTGTATGAGATTACAAGCTTAATTGCAAGATTGATGATCTGTGTGTTAATTGTTAAAGCTTGACTCAAAGAGATTAATGGATCAGATGCTTTGATGCCCTTGGAGGCACTCTGGCCTCACCTTGTATAATACGAGCACCAGAGTTTACAATGATTGAGGCAGTTAAGGTATTTCTAAATTGTCTGGAGGACTCCATTTGTTTCACCTGTTCAATCTTGCTTTTCAACTGCTTCCGCTTTTGTTCCTAGTTCTCATCTTTCCTTCCCGAGTCCTTCGGGCACCTTTCCCCTTTGTGTCTTCATCTTCTTCGATCTGTTCGATTGCTCCCTCTTCTCCCAAATATTTGTCTTCATATTGGCTCACCTCGATCTCATTAGAGGAAAGGATTCATGCCCAGGTGGTGGCTGGTCTCCTAGACTTCTACCTAGCCAAGACCAGATCGGGTAGCGCCCGGCCACAGGGGAGTAGTTTTCGACACCATAAACCTTAGAGATCATCGTCTTTGAGGCGGCGTTTGCGTGCGGCTTCCATGTGCTGACCTCCACC
>KE372282.1:471233-490400 GCA_000418225.1 Zizania latifolia
AGATGATCTTGAGTTGGCTTAAGCTTTGAGCTTTAAACCACCACAAGTAAATAACTGTTTGGCTAAGATTAGTCTAATATCGTGTTTGTTTAGACTCTTATGTCCCATATATTTTGTATGTTGACTTATTGGTCTACAATGAAATATATCAGTTGCTTCCTGCAATGGTAACATGGTAACAAAGCAACTTTAGGAGTCGCTCTGATACCATGATACCATTGAGAGAAACAGCAGATATATTGACATTGTAAGCTAGCAAGACTACATACAGAGCACATAGATACATAAGAGACCAAAACAAAGACAATATCAAACTAGCTCTACACTAGCATTGTATAACACAGGGTATGTAACAAAGGAAGATCTGAACTGTATAGATGCTAATTCATGGATAGGGTAAGGGTCTAAAGAGTGGGATAAAGAAGAGAGTGCTCCCCTCGGCATCAGGCTTATCCTTATCACCAGGAGAATCTTGATCAAGCTAGATCTAACTTTCTATTTCTGTATTCATGTATTGCTTGATCATAATGGGTACATGGGTCCCTTTTTAAAGGGATGACTTAAACTAAAATGATACATTCCTTACTGTTTACTAATAGATAGGATATCAAAAATATAAATTTCTATCCTAGGAAACCAATTGATTATTTAAGGAAAATGGTATTCTAATCCCAATGCTGCAGTACCAGTGCCATAACAGAAACAGCCAGATTTTTTTTCTCTCTGATCTTGAGTTCTTGACTACCTAGTATTTACCATAGGCATGATAACCGGTACACCAATTATAAGTCTGCTACAAACATAACAAGCAATCCAGTGGAAATTATTGAGGTTTAGTTCAATGAGTTGGGTGCTAAGTACTTACACAGCAAGGTATCAAAAGGTCAACAGCTTATGCTTGAACACTGATGGCAAGCGACACATGTGTGATGAGGGAGCCATCAGCATCATTGCCACTACAGACCATAGCAAAGAAATCAAAGACAGAAAACAACAAAATACAACATGAGGGAAACAGTGCAGAGCATAAATTAGTCTTTAACTCAATAAAAAATGATTCATTCACCAGTGCAGAAAGAGAGAAGGATATATAGTTTCCAGAGTATCTTCAGAGATATTTTTCATGTCTAGTAGTCTAGTACGCACGATAGCATGACCAGGTGGCTCTTGGGCTAATGTCTGGACTTTCCATGATATCTCCTGAGGAAAAGGTCAGAAGCCCCATTAATTGAACTTTTTTAACAGTACAAAGCATGCTACATGTTCAAGGACTGGAGGCTGGAGCATAACATACAGTTAAACATACTCTGCAATGCTAACCAATGAGATTCTAGAAAATCATTCCGAAACCTTATACATGATAGTTCTCAAATTAAACATGGCGTGTAGCACAATGAGTGACAGTTGCTCAATGTTCTTAAGAGTACATCAAGGCATTCAAACAAAATTGAAATGTAAATTGAAGGATCACTACAATGGAAGAGATGAAAGCATCGATAGAAAATGTCGAAGCAAGCAATAAGCATGTGCTTTCCTATGTGTTAGGTTCTGTTCAAGTAATCAAATCAAAATTATATGCAGAACTCATAGATTTAACATCCAATGTGAAAACTGCAAAGCTAATAGGCTTTCCATGGTTGACTACATGTTTAGCATGAAGAATCAGAGTGTTGATCATACTACAGTTGGTAAGAAAACAGAAGGACTGTCAGTCTGTCACTGTACTTTTGTGGCAAAACATATCATGTGTCATATCTATGAAACCACTCATTTGAGATGTGCTAGTGATAGATAGAGATTAGAGAACAATACCAATTCAGCCAGTACAAAAAATTGAATCATTCATTTTGCATCCAAATCCTTTTTTATTTTTCTGCTTCACTTTGGTCTGGCAATATAGGTGCATTCATGCCTGCCATTTATGCATCATACTTGGCTCACAAGGGCCCATTTGTGGTCCACCTGTACGTTATTAGAAAATTAACACATGAGGAAGATTACAATCCAAGTTATGTACATACAGCCTAAATTCAATTGGCAGATATCAACAGATACTAGTTCTAAAGAGAGGTCCAATATCTTCTGAGTAAGGACAACTACAATTTATATCTGAAAATGCTAATAGGAGCATTATTGCTTGAGAATACCTATATTACATAATACGGATGTATGTAACATTGCAATTTATACACTTCTTGCATTACATATATTTTCCGCAAAACTGGTAATCCTACAAGTGGAAGTAGTGGAGAGTGGGTTTGAAGCAAACTAGAAATCATATATTCGTTTGTACCCTAACCATTCCCTTATCATTTTAAACACTTCCCTTATCATTTTAAACACTTCTGATAAGAGAAAACTACATGCATACTGGCAAGGATGAGCACAACAGATATGACAATTCTTACTAAGTTCCATCTGTTGTAACAAGCAATAAAAACACTACAAGGCTCATAATATGCCGTGAATAAACAGTACGACCATATAGCAAATGATTAGCAAGCAAAAGTGCATACGGGTTATTCCAACCTGTAGTGCCTTCATTAACAAGATTTGTCGACTTCATTCTACCAGTGCGCCCAAAGTGCTTCACTTGCATTGGCAAGATGGATTTGTCCATCTTGTCTTCTCCAGTGGGTGCAGAGTTACCGGCCCCCCGAGTCCATCTCGTACCATGGATTCCCATTCGTCCTCTTCGGTCATTGGCTCGTCCTCCTGCTCCCACAGCAGCCGGCGCTCACAGATCCGGCGCCTCCTCGTCCTCCTCATCGGCCGCCGCCACCGCCGACGCATCCTCGTGCCGCCGCTCGCCCTACTCCTCGGCCGTGGACACGACCTCCGCCTGGCGGACGCGGCGGTGGTCGGCGCGGAGCTCCCTGTTCTCGGCGCGTGTCTCCGCGAGTCGGCGGAGGCGGGGGTCGTCCCTGACGCCTCTGCCGCCGTCGAGGCGCGTGAAGGCCCTGTCGAGGTCGTCGTCGGGCTCGTCAGCCCACTCGGGGGTCTTCCCGGGCCAGTAGCGCTTGACCTTGGCCTGGCCTGATCTTGCCGCGGAGCCTGCCGCGCACCGCGATGCCGCCGTCGCAGGCGCCTCCCGCGACCGACATCGCCGCCGTCGCTGCGGGTGAAGCAAACCCTAGGGCTTGGGCTCGCGAGGCGGATACAGGAGGAAGGAGAAGTGAGGTGTAGTGTGACCGTGGAGCCGTGGAGGTTGAGGGTTTATAGCCGCGGGCCGCTGGATCCGAGTAGATTAGGTGGTATAAATTATATTCAAAAATTCTGATCAGCCAGGTTCGTCAGGTCCGTCGATATGTCCGAGTGGTTAAGGAGGTAGACTCGAAATCTACTGGGCTCTGCCCGCGCAGGTTCGAATCCTGCTGTCGACGCTTTTTTCTTGTTACGAAATCATTGAGATTTTGCTGTTGCCGGGATTAAAAAAACTCATCCGCTCCACCTGAAGACTCGTTAAAGTCATCCCAAACTTCAATTTTTTCTAAACATACCTGGGATGTATTCCTCTATTTCATTTATCTTTTTTAAGCTTTTTTATTTTCACTAATTTTAAATAAAAGATATGCATATGTAATATCGAATAAATACATACTGTTAAGACATAATATGAAACGGATGTAGTGTGTGTGTATATATATTTATAAACAATGGTAGAGCCAAATTTGGTTAGAGACCAGACAAATCCACTAGTATGTTGATACGAAAAATGATATTTTTAATCGCTACGATAACAAACAAATTTGCTATTGTGATTAATTTTATATGCAAATGTTATTCTCACTCCCTAGGATAACACACAAAATTGTCATTGTGAGTACATTAAAGTGAAAATGCTGAGATGGACCAACTCTGGGCCTGATCCACACATGGAGATGTTGGCAAGATGAGCCTGCAGAGTGGAAATGTCTCCTGTGTTGCCACATGCAGCACAGGAGATATTGATGATGATCCAGCTAGAGCCTCCTGTTCATATGATGATCCATTTCACTTCTTGTGTGGTTTAGAGCTCCAGAGCTCCTTCCTATATGGCTCAACAAACTATGGGCAGGAGATTGACATCTGGTCACTATGATGTATTTTGGGATTTTTGGCTGAGCTGCTTAATTTAGAGCCTATATTCCCAGGCATGTTCATATTGATCAGAGTGGGCATTGTCACAGAAGAAATCTTTCCAGGATGTTCAGATTTGCCAGATTACAACAAGATCTTCTTCAGCAAGGTTGAGAAGCCAACTACATTTCTTCAGCAAGAAATGTAGATGTGTGCACCATTTTCTCCAAAGAAATAAATGAAGAAGATTGCAGCGAGATCAGAGTATAAGAGTATTGCATACAAAAAATGTAAGAATGGGATGATCGGAAACTACTAGACTTCACACATCCAGCATTCTGCCAGGACAAAGAGCACACGCTGTTCTAGCAGAATAGATTCCAAACAAGAAAAGGTCTATCTGCTAAAGTGTAGGCTTAAGGTGGCTAAGGCCATCACAGTTTGGAAACAACATTCAGTAGATTATGGAGCATGAGAAAGAAAAAACAATTACATAATGATCTCTGAAAGTAAACAAGAAATAGCTTTCAAGGCCTCCTCACTTCTACAAGTACACCACATATTAACCCATGCATCATCACCTTCCCTCGGCTTTGATTAGCTGGGAGAACACCCTGCTCATTGAGACGTCGGACAGGTCATGATCAGGCCCATGCGAAGCGCCAGCCTCCGCCATTGTCACGCTGATGCTCTCAAGGGCACCCACATTCTGAACTTGCGACGGGAGTTCGACAATCCTGTTCATGCTGTTCACATCCGATACTGTTGAATCTATGTCTTGAAGCTGCAGAACATACTCCAAGTTCCACAGGACATCTCCCATAGATGGCCGCTCCACACCGTAGTCCGCCAGGCACTTCTCCACTGTTTCGCCGAACTTCCTTAGAGAATCTGGCCTGATCGAACCAGAAACTCGCTGATCAACGATCTGATGCAGCTCTCCTCTCTTCTGCCATTTCATTCCCCACTCAGCCAAATTCACCATCTCCCTTGGCAGTGTAGGGTCAATCACTGGCCTTGCACAAAGCACCTCAAGCAAAACAACACCAAAGGAGTAGACATCTGACTTCTCAGTGAGCTGTTGCCTTCTGAAATATTCAGGGTCAAGATACCCAAAGCTACCCTTCACTGCAGTGCTGACATGGGTTTGGTCCAACTCAGGCCCAGTCTTTGATAGCCCAAAGTCAGCAACCTTTGCTAAGAGATTCTCATCAAGCAAGATGTTTGCAGACTTGACATCACGGTGGATAATGGCCTTCGCAGAACCAGTATGAAGGTAGTGGAGTCCCCTAGCTGCTCCAATGCAAATCTCCAACCGCTGCTTCCAGTTGAGTGAGGGATTATCAGAACCATACAGGTGGCCTTTCAGAGTCCCTTTCTCCATATATTCATAGACCAAGATCATCTCATTCCTTTCATCACAGTACCCAATCAGGGACACCAGATGGCGGTGGCGCAGACGCGAAAGGAGTTCAATCTCTGTACGGAACTCGTTGAGACCTTGCTGAGACTTTGGATTCCCTCGCTTCACCGCAACCTTGGTGTCATCTCTCAGCGCACCTTTGTAGACCTTCCCAAAACCTCCAACTCCAATGACCCAGTTCTCATCAAAATTGTTTGTTGCTTCTTGGAGAACACTGAAGGCAAATCGGTATCCATAGCTTCCGTTCAGCCCTGATGTGAGAGTGGTTCCATAAGAAGTTCTACTTCCTGTACTGAGAGAAGTGAGCCCATTGATGGAGAATGGCATCCAAGTCTTTGAGTGCTGCTTCTCCAGTGTCTTTTTCCTCCGACAAAGCAGTACTACAACAAGGACAATTACCAGAATTCCAACAGCTCCCAGGACCGACCCAAGAATCACAACTAAATTCTTGTTTGAACTAGAAGATCCAACCGTAAAAGCTGAACCTGAGGCACTGTTCATCTTCATGACCTCAAGACCATTCAGAATCCCATCAGGCAATGCATTGTTCAGAGTTGATGGACCAATGCTGATGCTGAGCTTGTTAGATGCATCATTAGATGAAAGAACCACATCGATATAATAAGCTGTAGCCAATTGATTCATCAATGCCGTTGTGAGATCAATGTCGCTTTGCGCAACGAAGCCCCCAACATATGCATTGAAGTAGAGTTGGTTGAGTGCCTTGCTGACTATATCACAGAAGTGAAATCTTATCAGATAGCTGAAGCCTGAATCCACATCAAACTGCCATGTCATATTGAAAAGTGCGTTGGTTGTATTTGAACGTGCCAATTCTGTAGCTGTACCATAAACAATATCAGGGGCAGTCATCTGTGTTGCTCCACCTTTCCTATAATTGATTTTCCCCCCACCAGAAACATATCTAGTCACAGTCGGGTTCAGTAAGTACTTTTTATCATTCACCCAGGTCCTAGAGAGGGTATCATTGTCGGCAGTGACCTTTGGGCCACCCATGTTGACACGGTACACAGTTTCCAGTAGCTGTGTAGACAAACCGTTGTACTGCTGCTTAGGGTTGACCATTGGAGCACTATCAGCTATGAGATCGTCAGGGACAGAGACCACCTCAATCGCATTGATGAATGCAATTCCCTTCGATGGCTTGAAAGAAATAATGAGACTGTCTTGGGCGATATTCAAAGAGTATTCCTTGAACAACGGTGCAGTCTTGTCTGGCTGCTGGAAGTCACTAAGCAATAGCACATCTTGGGTCGACACAGTGAACTTGGCTGTGGAAAGATCATAGCTCTGGTACACAAAGGGGAAGAAATAGAGACGAACAAAATGCCGGCCCCGTTTCTGGATTGGGAAAGTATAGGATGAAGGGCTTGTGAAAATGCGAGCGGTCTGGTAAAGCGCTGAGTTATCGAATGATGCCACCGCATTCGCCGAGGTGCCGGCAAGGATTTCCTGGGAGGTTTCCACCTTCACCGGAGAAGCACCATCCGCAGCAAAGGTCCTTGTGCCGAGCGTTGTGCTCTTGGTGGATCCACAGTCCACGAGGTAGTTGTCAGCAGGCTTGAATTGCCCTTCGCAAAAGCAAATGGATAGCAAGAAACATAAAGCCACCATGGTTGTGGCTTGCATCCTCCTCCTCCCAGAAAGGGGCACCATGATGTTGACCTGAATGATAAGCATCACCAGTATGTTTTAGATGGCATGTACAATTCAAACTATGCATTAAAACTAAGCGTCTAAACTAACATGGCAAGAACATTAAAAGTCAGAGATGAAAAGAAAGCAGGAACTGGAAATATGCAGGAAACAAAGCAATCAATCAAGAACATTAAAATCTAGATACAGAAGGAACTGGAACTGGATCAAGGGAGGGATCGATGAACGAGGCATCAGTCCTAAGCTCCTAAGAAGAACGGAACTACACCGGCAGGATGGACTGCAGCAAGCAGCATCCATCAGTCCCATATAGGAAGATTCGGATTTGAGAGCTCGCAGCAAAGAGCAACCCAAGAAAGCCTGGGTTAGCTTTCTCCTTACCGAGCCGGCTACACAACAGCTGAGCACAGATCGATCTCCGCCCACACGCCAATGCAGTAGCGGGGACGACGAAGTGGAGTCCGGAGCCTTCTCGATCGGCGGCGCCGGCGAAAGGAGGGAGCTTGTGGCCGGCGCCCGGCGGAGCCAGATTTGGGAAGCTGACGGTGAGAGCAAAAGTTTGGAGAGGACCATGTATTGTTGAGGATGTAAGGAGGTTGGCAAAAGGGGTGTTTTTTGACTTTTTTCCCCCCCATTTTATTATTTATTATTAATATTAATATTAATTCCTAGAAAAATCAGGACATGCAAATAATATTAAAGATTCCATTACAAGCTTGCATTGTACTACCCCACAGATTGGTTTGGTCGAAACAATTTCCAGAGTTATCTCCACAACCAGAACGCAAAAAAAACATTTTGCCGTTGATCTAAAGGAAAAAAGAATGGAAAAAAACAGCGAGACAAACCAAGAAGATCTCAAAAATCTCATGGAAAAAAGCTTCACCCAGCAACAAGAGGTTGGAGGCTAAGAAACGCACCTCCATCCGTCCACCGGAGCAGCGCCCGGCGAGCATTCCCCCACGAGATCCCGTCAAGACCGGCCGAAGCCTCTCGCCGCCGCCGCTGTCGCCGCCGCGCGAGAGAGAGGGGACGTCTGCGCGCGCAGGCCGCCGCCGCCGCCGCGGCGCTGGGATCTCAGAAACGAAACGCCGGCTGGGGCCGGATCACCGGACTCGCAGAAGACCGCCCCAAGAACCGACGGAAGCCACCATTCGGAGCCGACAAAGCGAGGATGACAAAAAAAAAGAAGCCTTTTTCCGTTCTTCTTGGTTGCGCTCTAGCTTTGGGAAACAAGCAAACGCTAGAGAGAGAGAGAGAGGTGCGCGGCGGAGACAGATGAGAAGAGGAGAGAGAAGTTAAGGAGGAGAGAGAGAGAGAGTGGCTGCCACCTTAGAGATGAATAACAACAGCTCCTACACACTAGCAGGGAGAGGAGGAGGAGGAGGAGGACAGGGTGGTTTAGCTGAGGCAAGAGATGGTGGCAGTGGCATTATGCTTAAACCTTTTTCTTACCTACTCATCTGATACAGCAAATTGTTTGCATAGTTTAAGGCTTGTATCATTTTCTTCTCTTGGTTTAGGTTTAGGAATAAGTCGGATGGCTCAGCGATTTGTTTACATAGTTTAAGGCTTGTATCATTTTTCAACTTTTGCTTTAGGTTTAGGAATAAGTAGGATGGCTCTCATCATGTGAATGCTTGAATTTGGCCGTGGCCAACCAACCGATTCCTTCCACGCGTTTCTGGTTTGGTCTAGAGCCCTTTTCATTTGTGGCTTTCCTTACGGTGAGGCATGCTTTGATCTTAGACTGTTTTAATATCATATAAAATTTGTTAAAAATATTTTAAATTATTTATCAATTTTTCAGTATTACATTCATTAAATATATGATAAGTAAAAAAACAGGGTTATTGATCTATCCTAATCGAAGAAGTTTTCAGAGGTTTAGACTCTTTGAGAGTGAGTTTGAGAGAGACTAATATGATATGTCATGTTTGTTTATGTGTTGATCTGGTCCTAGTCGATTGATGCAAAATGATATCTTGCATCAATGAGTAAATATGAGATTATAAGTATGATTGCTACATCGTTGATCTATATGTTTATCCTTACGCTTGATTCAAGCACATCGTTCAAACCAACTTGTTAGCTCATTAGCTCTTTAATTATTATTTATTATAAGTATAGAGTGAGTTTGAGAGAGACTAATATGATATGTCATATTTATTTATGTATTGACCTAGTCGATGTAAAATGATATCTTGCATCAGTTGGTGATTATGAGATTATAAGTATGATTGCTACATCGTTGATCTATATGTTTATCCTTAGGCTGGTTTGAAACGGGCACATGGTTCAAACAACTTGTTAGTCCATTAGCTCTTTCCGTTATTACCGGATCAATTATATATTATATATTATAAAGTTAACAAGTAGATCTTAAAATTAAAAAACCATCTCACCAATGCTAATATATAACTTTTTTGGAGAAAAAACATTGGCTGCACAAGTATTGCGTAACTTCATGAGCTAAAAAGAAACGGGGAAGATGCCCTCCTACCTTCTTCGGAGACCGGAGCAGCTCAGCTTGGTGTAAGCAGGCTCGTGTCTTCTTTGCTTGATTTGATCTCGTCTTGCTGCTGAATGCGTCCAGATTCCAGCGAGCAGGTTTAGGGCTTCTTTGAAATAGAGTTTCTTCATAGGAATTTTAGAGAATTTAATATAATTTCTGCGTTTTAAATAAGCCCTTAAATATTTTGGGGGCGTTTACCGTGGGTGTCAACTGTCAATGGTCAATATTTCCTCTTGGTTTTTTTCGACTGTCGAAATAAGTGTAAATATTTATCACGTCATACCCTTGTCTACCTCCCACGTCAGCCTCTAATGTACTGACTTCTTCCAGAAAAATAAATGTATTTTTAATTTTGTTAGAAATCAATTGTTCTAAATTTGACTAAAACTATAGAAAAATATTAACATATACAATATGAAATAAACTAAACCATATTTTATAATAGATTTAATGATGCTTATTTTATTAAAAATATTTTTCTATAAATTTGATAAGATAGTTACACATGAAATAAACCAAAAATATATTTATTTAAAAGAGAGAGAGTAATTGATGGTTCTATTGACTTGACCACCTTAGGTTAATCCTAGAAATAGCTTTCATACATACCGTATCATGTAAATATTTATGTATAGAAACTATATCTCAACGAATAATTTCTTTAAAATAAATTCTTATCCCATAAACTCTTTTCTCTCCGTATTCCTCCATCAATCATCTCCGTCTCTTTTTGGGTTCTCATGTAAAGTTAATTTCTTGCATATGAGATAATTTCCTTCTCTCCTCTTAACTCTATTATTACATCTTTTTTACTTACATGGTATTATGAAAATCATTCTAGTCGGCAGAATAATACTCCCTCCAGTTCCATAAATAAAATCGTTTTAGATTTATATTCAGAGTTGCCTAAAATAAGTTGTTTTGTATTTTATTATATATTTTGGACGTCTATATCCCTGATGATATACTAATTCCTTCTCGTCTCTCACGTTATTTTTACTCTTGTACTTTATTTAATATAAATAAACAAAAAAATACACACTAATTAACCGCTCATCGATATCTAAAATCATAACTAAAATGATTTGCTTTAAAAAAAAAAGAGAGTACCGTATTATGTTTACCTCGAAAACTGTACCATTTTGATTGCCCGCTCCTAGGTTCCAAGGGACCATGGTAGCATGATAAACTACTCCAGTTTTCCAGAGAACAACATTTATTTATATAGAACATGGATTTGTTCATATATTCAATCTTACACGTATGCAGTCCCGTCCACGTATCAAGCTCACGAGTACCATCCATCGACTGACATTGTGCTCCACACGTCTTATCCTCCTCCACCCATAGATTGACAAAATTGTGCATTGCATGCTTTGCCTTTTTAATAGCTTTCAATGTTTTTTCATTCGACAGTTCAAATAGAATTTACAGAAAAAAACGAGTAAACAATTCTTTTTTATTAGTGGACCGAGAGGCATGGCCAAAATATGAGCTGTCTAACACCTGAAATGAATACCCCTTTATATATTCTGAGTATTTATGTTTTCTCTTGTGCCAACGCTGAAATTCAAATGAAAATTACTCCATCCGCATTATAATATCTTAACCTAGAATCGAATTTAATACTTCATAATACGATGAATCTGAACAGTGCCTCTGTCCTATAATATTATAATATAGAATCGAATTTTATATTTCATAGTATAATAAATATAGACAATGATACTGTTTAGATTCATTGTACTATTAAATATTAAATCTGGTTCTAAGTTGTAATACTATGGGACGAAGAGAGTGCCGTATAGACATACCAACCGCAATGAATGAAAGAAAACGCCAAGCAGAAATGCAAAAAAAAAAAAAAAACTTGCTGCTCGCCGTTATTTGTCTTTTTATGCTCCATTTTTTTTAATTAACGTTGTTGTTTTAAGTGGTAGCCGGTATGGCCGTTTTCGGTAGTTGGAGCCGTGTAACATGGGTTTCAATAGTTTTCGAGTTTGTCTTGGATCAGAGAGGTGTCAAGTAGGCGAGTAATGCCCAATAAATTATATATAATTCTACATGCTCTGTCATCAGGGGGTCAAGTAAGATCACTTGTGTCTCATTAGCGCCGTGATTAGAGCCAAATTACACGCATTACGATGTCCATTGCGCCGGGAAAGGATGAAGCAATCGTGCAAAACTGTGGTCTACGGCTCACCATGTGTAGCAGGAGCCTGGCTGCTGCAGTCATGTGTAGGATTTTTTTAAATAATTTCTTTTTATTTAAAAATATAATTTTGGGTTTGTTTTTTTTTAAAAAAAAATTACAGAACTACATCCATAATGATTAAATATTAGTCAACAGGATTATATCGATCAACCAACGATCGATCGATAGGACCTTAAGACCTCTGTCGATTAATGATTGGTTAACATGTCTATATCCGATGCTAAGTTTGTTATTGATATTTTAAAATTATCTAATAATTGGATAAATATCTCTATTGATCAACCGTTAGTTGACAGATGTCCTGCCAACCGTTAGTTGTCGATAGAATGTTTGTCGACAGTGGCAAAGACAAGCCTAAGGCAATTAGGACTTAAGACCAGGCTTGTCTCCTTAATCCCTCTTAAAATTTAATTAAAAAATATGAAAATATTGATATTTCAATGTAAATTATATTATTGAGCCTAGATTTGATAAAATTGTGGCTCCGCCCCTGTTTGTCGACCAATGATTGGTCAACCGAGCTCTAATTCTATAATTTTAAAAAACAAACCTAAACTTATAATTTTGAATAAAAAAATAATTATTTCAAAAAATCGCCATGTGCCTATGCCAGTCTGTGGTGCCCTCTCACGGGCACATGGCTCTTGCATTCCCCAATCTCCAGTGAAACAGAGCTTGATCGTCTCTCTCCCCCTCCTTTTTTAAGAAACGGCAGGGAGCTCCTGAATTCATTAATTAGCAGGGGAAATATTACAAAAGAAAATTATGATTAAAGCAGGCGGGAGGAGGACGTTTGCAACCATTAATTGATTACAGACTAATAAGCAAAAAAATCACAAAATAAAACTGTGATTAAAACCGATCGCCCATAGGGAGGAGGACGTTTACAACCATTAATTAACTAGAGACTTACAGTGTTTTAGAACATATTGTTCCCACAACGACCTATGAGCGTGTCTAGAAACCCTCAATTCCTTTAATTCAGGGGCTGGGCAATTGGGCATTACATTTGAAGCCTTCAATGTATTGGTAACTGACCAACACATCAAATTATTAAGTTTTTTTATTGTTGTCATTGATGCTGTTATATCCGAGATAAATCACCGTTTCGACAAAGTTAGTTTACAGTTGTTATTATATGTATGGCTTCTCTAATTTTGATGTGGATAAGCTTGTAAGACTATTTAAATTTTATGTCAAAGATTTTATAGTAGATGATTGTTTGTTTGTTGTTAAGAAATCAACTTTGAAACTTTATTCTCTAGGTCAGAGGAAGTGAAGACTGTGTGGATTGTATGATTTTGTAAAGGTGGCTGAAAATTCAAACCAGAATGATCAGAAAATTTCCTTAAATATATCACTATATTGAGCTGACTTTAATCTTTCTACTGATGACCACATCAATTGAGAGAGGTTGTTTTGCTCTGAGTCTTACAAGACCATATTTGCACAATAAAAATGTGAAATAAGTGGTTCAATAACTCAATGATTTGTTATAACAAGAAGGAGAGATATTTTAAAGTATTGAAAATGAACAAATTATAAGTTGGTTTGAAGACAGGAAATATCGGTATACGTTGGTGTCTAAATCAGATTTTACTGTATGCTTATTTTATTTTATTGTTCATAAACCATAAATTTATATGTCATTGTTATATTACTAATTTATTGCTTTTAATGTTGTTGTGCATACTAATACATAACCCTCATGAAGAATAATGGGATAGCATCGACTCATTGTACGCTATCGATTTGTTTGGTATGATATTTTTTAATCTCTATATATTTTACTATTTTTGCTATGGTTATAACTTTACAGACAATATTCATTTAAACTATGCGATAATTCATATGCAATTATATATATTGTATATATTATGATTGTGTAAGATCTTCTTAAATTTCTGTCGGGATCCACCGCTGCTTTCCTTCTAGATTTCTCCAGGCGACTAGGATTACTATGGATGCAGTTCTTTTTCTCGGCCGCCCTACCACCAGTACTGTCTTTTCTCACCGTCGTCTGGTAGAGATAGCGATGTTAATATTCCTTACATGCTGCATAGAGGTATACCGTATACTAGTCGCGGCCCAAACACGTCGGCTATTTCTGCATTCACACTTTCACAGACGTGGTGTAGCGTTGCTTCTTGGTCGCCATGACAGAGGCTTGCATGCTGGCTGATCTAGCCATCCTCTTACATGCAGCTGCTGAAAAATTATGTTCGATGTCCAGATCGAGTCTGTTTTGGATGCAAAGAATTTGGAATTTGGTGCGGTGCCCACGCTTTTCTCAAATCATGACGTTAAAATCTGTCGAAATCGCCCCTGTGATTTGTGCATGTTACGCAGATCTTGCAGTAGTGTGGTGTACGCTTCTGATGGATGCGCAATCCAAGTGATTTGGACTTTTTGGTCTTCTTGGAGCCCAGCTGTCGAGGAGACAACAAATTCATAGAATTTTTTCTCTCATGCTAAGTGATATTTGTTATTTTGTTATATTACATGTGTATAAAAATTGAGCTTAGATGTCATACACAGAGTGTTTCCTATATATATTCTTCTACAAGAGTCTTGAGAAAACAAGGCTTACAATTTTCTACGGAGAGAGTATTCTTCAAGAAATATTTCCAATAATTTGTATTTTTGAAAAAAAAATGGTTTCCATGATCTTGGCCGTTTATTGTTATTAATTGTTATGCAACGTTGACAGGGCGGTTTAGGGAGACAACTGCATCAAACACCAAGTAGGTAAACCCAATGGGCCCATCCTCTGGACAAGAGAGCTTTGGATTGGCTGGCTGATCATGTTCAGTTGTCCTCCTGATAGGGACTTAACCCTAAAAAGCAATAGGGCATAAATAAATGACAAGGACATGAGAAGAAATTCTCAGTTCATCTTCTGCACTCATCCATTATTTAGTGCTACATAAACCCTTGGCTTTGCAACACCACATTCTAAATTACTCCATCTATCCAAGTTTGATCAACTTCTAAGAAAAAATAAACCATTTACTATTGATCAGTGTCTAAGCATGTGGTATTACACGTGTGGCTGTATGCTGTTCAGTTTACTAGAAGAGTAATTGATACGTGACTACATGGTGACTGGTTAACTGCACGTTTCAAGTAGTTTGATATGCAAAATACGTCATACATCTTTCATTATGTGAGCCGCATTTTGATCTTTTGTATGATAATCATATTTAGATAGAGTGAGTATGAGTTAATGCCACCAAACTTCTTGCCATGCCACTAGGAATCAAAGAGAGGAGGCTTTAAGGATTAGGTCAAAGCTAACATGCATATCCATCCTTTCCTCTCATAAAAATCAGGCACCAATCACCAATGATGGACAAAAAAATGGGACCACATGCATTGCCATGTCCATGTGCCCTCAGTTTGCTAGTGGGGGATTCTCTCATTTTTTTCTGCCCTACTAATTGCTCCAACTGTCCTCCACCAAACTATCACAATTCACAGCAAAAAGAAAGATTGCCACTCCTCCACCCAACACAACCACTGTTTCTCCTATAGCACAGACAATAGAGACTTGATTTCTATTTATGACAACTTATGAACAGCAAATCAACCAATCAGACCTAAGTGATTGCATTAATTATCTAATTATGATAATTATGTTATCATGCCAATGTCTATCAATTAATTTCATTTAGTTGGTCCTCAGGTCCAATTGTTTAGAAAGAACAAACTAATTATAAGAGCTGGTACTTGATTTGCGTCCCTGAAGAATTATGAATCGATTATGATCGATGCCTCAACTCTAAAAGACGTGCACATTTCATTCATATGCCAAACTAAAGTTGTTTTTGAGGATATAATATATACATGAGGCGGTCTATATCACTAAATGTACAAAAATGTTTATTTATAAGGATGTACAAAAGTAACGATTTGTCATAATAAACAACAATAAAATAAATAAAATAGCATACAACAACTCTTAAAATAAACTTTTTGGCTAAGCTGCCAGCCGTCGTATGGGCTGCCAATGTCTTGCCTTTTTTTCGCTCTAACTCTTGGCAAATCAGGGTATTATTCTAGGGCAGCAGCTTTGTAGTGCTAGGAAAATACCAAAATATGAGAGATTTAATAATTTATCATCATAAAAAAATAGCTTCGCTTTCTGCCATAAGTCCATATGTTATTGTTTTGTACGTCAACATAAACAATGAGGTCATGTTAAGAGTAACAAATTATCAATTTATCCTGAAGTATATCAAGTGCTTTTAAAAAACATTACTAAAACTAATATTAAAATGACAAAAAATTCTATCTGCATCACACTGGGCTGTTGGCATCGCTAAAATTTCGCTGGGCGGCACTGCCATCACTGTCGAACAACACAAGAGGAAGAACAAGACACATCTGTATGGCACATTGGCACGTAGAGAATTAGTAATGTGTTTATGCGAGCTGCCAGCCAGGAGAGCAAGCTGAGCCGGAGCATGTGGCCAGTGCCAACAAAAACCAGCTGGAAAACCGGCCAAAGTGGCACGGTGCCTGCTATAAATTAATGGCAGTGTAACGGAGCACAGCCCAACAACGCGGTTTCGTCACTCAACCACACAACCGCAACCACCGTCGTCGTCTTCGGGCAAAATCTCCGGCGCACCGTCCGTTCAAGCACTGTAGCACGCATCCGAAAAATGAGGCTAATTTGGCGACGAAAGATTAAGAGCATCTTTATGCTTCAGGAGAGTTGTTATTTTTGTTTCCTAAAATCTACGTAGGAATCATCCTTAATTTTATTTATCTTTAAAAATCAATCAGTTCATAGCAGTATCTTTATAATCTCAATTCCTATATTTTAAAGTAGATTAGAAAGTAAGTTTATACTTTTGAGAGAAAGAAAATGTGATTTAGAGGATCACTTATGATAGAAAATTACTTAGAAATATTGTTATAGCGTGATTTTTTCAAAATACCTAAATTTAATTTTAGGAAGCTAGATAAGAGCACTGTTAGAGATGCTCTAACTAATTACTCGTGGTAGGGATCCTCAGCGAACTCCTCCTAGCATTACCGAGGGATTTATAGGTGACAACAAAATAAACAATTATATAGAGACATAATATGTCTTTATTTACGATACACGCATATAATGAGGAGATGTTCTTTTAACTTATAGACAAAACATTACACTACAAACTAGGTCACACTTAGGCTGTGTTTAGTTTAGTTTTTTCAACTAGCTTCCTGGTCAGGAAACTGGAAGCTGAACTAAACAGATTCAGGGTTCAACCAGCTTTTTCAAAAGCAGTAGCTTTTTCGTAGTACAAACTGAAAGCTGAAAGGACTCCAGCTTTCATGGCTTCTCAGTTCAACTTTAAACGAAAATTATCTGTCATACAGTTACAACATACCGATTCATGTAAAATTTGAAAAGGTAAAATTTTGGTAAAATGTATCATTTTAGTGTAATTCAAAAATATATAATTTCAGTATAAACATTATAAAATTTGATGATTACAATGATTTATATGCAAAATTGTATATTAATAATGTAACCAAACATCAGAAGCTATCAAAATAGAAATCCACAGCTATTTCAACCAAACAGTTATTCAGTTTTTCCACAGCTCATAGCAGTTTTTTCACAGCTCACAGCTCACATCAGTTTTCTTATAATCTATAGCTCAACCAAACACACACTTAACTGCTACCACGGTACCGTGTGAACCTAGCAGGTAGATTTTCATACTCTTCTTATTTTTTTTTATTTTTCTTTCTTTTCTAAAGCTTAGTTTTCTTTTAGTGCTGGCTCGTTAGCTTCTTGGACCGTGCTTAAGTTGTCATCCTGCCGCATGATACTCATTTGCCAAGTCATACCTAACAAGATGTATCGTCTTGTGTCTAGACTAGACCGTGTCATGCGAGCTCATTTGGATAACATTCTCGGCTAAGTAAAAATCAGACTGAAATATTCCGACTCGATTGAGAGATATGTAAAAATATTGTCTGGATTTCAGGAATCAATCTTTTTTCCACTATGAAAACCACTCTCGTCAGTTTTCTTATCTCTAACTTAGACACCATCCCTTCCTTTTTTTAATATAAAGGCTAAATTTCTAACCCAGACACAAAATAAATTTAAAATTGACGAACATCTAGAAAACCTTTATCTAAAACTATTCAAACTTAAAGTAAAAACTATATACATAAACAAAATGCAGTAAAGATGAACGGCGGCTACACATTATATAACACTACAGTTTTATGGCTGACATTACGTGCAGTTTTCGGTGACTGAAAAAACAGAAATTTTCGGGCGACGGATAATAATAATAATAGAGGTTGAGTTATGAGTATTATCACTAAGACATAGTGTTGAATATTAGCGATAAGATATAAACAACGATGGGTATTTTTGTACAATAGGAACGTAAATAATTATCGGGAGAATTATCTGCAAAAAACCGATGAGAAGACCTTTTGTAAGGTGTGATGTCAATTGAAGCTGACAAATCATGCATATTGCAGTAATTAATTAGAGGCATGGATGATGTATTGATGTGTAATTGAGACGCTGCCGTTGAAAGGAAGAGGCAAGACATCGGAAGTAGATGTGTCGATGCAATTTCATCTATTATGATGACACGTCCCGATTAATGACATCGATATGGACAGGCATGGTGATCTAAGATAAAATTATTACCGGTAATTGTAATGTGCTCCCACGTTATGACAGATGATTATTATCCTCAATTCTAAAATCATATGTATACGGTACAAGCAAAAACTCAAATACACCCACATGCAAATAACACATATTGTATAAAAATGCTGTTAAAAAATGGCACACGTACACTACATCTTTTCCTAAGGACATATATGCGTCAGAATAAATCTAAAGCCATAAAACTTCATGACCTATCCAGTAAATAAAGAACCTGGGAAGTGCAGACTGCGAAAAAACCAGCCGACGATTAGCATATCATATTTCTTATAATTCTCTCATATATATAGGAAATTTTACAGTCTTGTGAGCTACGATAATTTTTAGTGTTAATTTTGGTATCTATCGATATCTCAGGTACTATGTATCAAAATTAACACTAAAATTATGTACCTCTTATATCTCCTCAACTATAAAATTACTCTTCATATATATATATATAACACTATTCGTAATGAATAATTCTAAGGAAAAAGTCTACTTTACCTCTCGAAGTATTACTCTGTAGATGAATGTTGTCCCCAACTAAAAAACCAGACTCTTAATGCCCCGAACTAATTCATACCGGACAAATAACCCCC
>KE372282.1:511074-555182 GCA_000418225.1 Zizania latifolia
AATAAGCCTACGTCCACTGTGAGTTTGGTGGGGTGTTTCACTAGTCGGGAAGACAGTTACAGTGAAGGGATTACAAGAGCTAGGACTCCAGAGTGTAATGGATTCAACGTCCTGAACCCTTGTTGCTTCTGTGTCTGTGTGTTGTGTCGTGGTGGTGGTGGTCTTGGTCGTGGGGGTCCCGTGCTCGGGACCCGTTGCTATTTATACCTCCGTTGGGTCTAACTTATCGTACAGCACGCTCCGACGGGACGTAGCACGGCTCGATCGGACGCAGCATGCCCCGATGGGACGCAGCGTGCTGCCTACTCCCCAACTGCCCCCCGGTCTGACGCCGCCCGGCAGTCCTGTGCACCTGTCACGCCTAGATCCTCCGACCGCTTTCCATCGCGTCGCATTTAATGCGCCACGCTGCTTTCGGCTGTCTCAGGCGGGGTTGGTATGACGGGCCCGATGGGCCCTCTGCCTGGCCCAATAACCGGAAATGAGATCTGTGGGCTACCGGGGGGTATATCCCCCACACTCACAGATTTCACTTCAATTCATCCAAAATGATATCATCCAAGGTTCTGAGCACCTTCGAATTTTGATCTAATCTGTACATTTTACTTTAATTCACCCAAAACAACATCGTCCAAGGTTCTTAATTTTATTTATTTATTTTTTCTTTTTCTTTTATTTCCTTCATGAAAAAGCCCTCCAAAAATTAGAAAAATAGGTTTTTAGCTCAGAAAATTTTTAGAAAAAATCTAGAAAATTCTAATCCTTTCTAAAGACTTTAACAAAAAATTCTTAGCAAAATTTTTATTTAGAATTTTTTCCAAAAAAATTATTTTAAAGAAAACTTTCTTTTCCTTTATTTTAAATTCGTATTTTCATTTCCATTTTTATTTTTCTTTATTTAAAAATTCAGGCTGTGACACACACTGAGCGATGGTAGCATTACATGCTGCCACGGACGCTAGCTGTCTTTATCCGCCTAAATTTGTGAGATGAACTCATCCAGCATATTTAGGGAATATTCTCTCTGCTGGCTGCTCGTGCCACTTCTGCCACTCAACCAAACGCTTCCAAAACCTGGGCGGTCATCTTCTATCCAGTGAAAGTCACCCAATCAAGCACACCCTTAAAACATCAGCTTTTTTTTTCACCAACAAAATCTAACATTGACTTATGATTAATTTTGACAAGCTGTCTAAAATAAATCTATGGTTGCCTCATATATGAACGGTCCGGATTGCAAAACCAACCGCATCATCCAGCCATCATCCAACGGCGGACTCCACTCTCCCACAAAACCACATTGGATAGCCTCACAACCGCTCGCCTTGACCACCATTGTTTGGTCAAGTCGTGGCGACTCGTATGTAACCCTCTCCAAACCCTAGAAACGCCGCAGCATCCGAAAGGTGCCCACCCGACGATGCGGCCGCGCGGCAGAGGAGACGATGTCGACGACGACGACGACGACGACGTGGAGTACTCGCCCCATCGGAGAGCGCCGGAGCCTGTGCCGGAGCCCGCGCCCGAGCAGCAGCAGCCGCCGCGCCTCACTCGCGCGCCCCTCAGCAGCCTCGTCGTCAAGCTTCCGCCTCGTCAGGAGAATGGCGCCTCCTCCTCCCCAGATGCTGCGGCCCGCTCGTCCCCTTCCCCCGCAGCCGGCGTCCCGAGCCGCCACCGCGGGTCCTCGCTCCCCCGCCACCGGCGCGACTTCTCGCCACCGGATCCTCGGCTGAGGGAGAGGCGCCGGTCGCCGCTACCGCCGCCGGCTAGGAGGTTTCCTGGGAGCCCGCCGCCCCAACGACGCCGCTTGAGCCCGCCACGCCAGCACCGCCGCTTGAGCCCACCTGTTTTGCAGCCTCGGCACCCACGCCTCTACGACGAGCCGCAAGGTCTGTTGAAATCCCTAAAATTTTCGTGTTTTTTATTCTTCTATTTGACACATTATTTTAACGTTTAATGTTGTTATATTGTTCGTGAATGATGTATATGCATGTACAATGAACTCATATGCTGGTAGAATGGTAGATTTATTTATGATTTCCTATCTAAGATTTCGATCGTTGAGAGTTTTTGATTCTATGTATGATGATATACACAAAATATTTGATCTGTTTATTGTACTGCAATTTACTAGTTCCTGTGTTGTTTCAATGAAAGGGTTTTCATTATCTTAATCTTCCTTTTAAGGCTTTATGTTATGTTATACATATAGCAGAAGCTGTTTTATCAAATGAACTGTCTATTGAAATATTTCTCCAGTAGTGTGCAAATCCAGAGCTACTTTATTCATTTATCCATTACACAACTTATGTGTGCCCGATATATGTTTTCACTTATTTATTTTGCATCCTAAGTTGTTCTAAACTGTAATTTTCTCCTTGCAAAGTAAAATTGCAACTTTGAAGATATTCTTGTAAATTTTCCAATTCTACTAGATAGTTCTTGTAGCTGGAGCAAGTTCTTTTTCTGGAATCTGTGCCTGGTCTGCGATGTCTGACCATTCTGCTACTGCTGTGGTCCCTGTTCTTACTAATGTTGATAGGAATAGCAGTAGGTCCCAACAAAGATATGGTTTTTCCTTACTATCAATAAAGCCAAATGAGAGTTAGGTTTGAGAAATTGATTGCACAAAATGCTTCCTTTTGTTTGTCAGTAAACGGGGGTAATATTTTAGGATGCACTTCGATACAGTTGATATGTTTGTTAAGATATTTTGCTCTTCATTTCAGTGTTTTGGGTTTTTATTCATGGTCATCCCCCAATATAATTTGTAAGATTACATTTTTACTTTATCGGATCCTTGATTTACATGCTTTCATTTAGTAAGTCAAGTGGACATTCCAATTGATGTAACCAACATTTCAAAGTACCTCCTGAAGTTCAATTCTGCCGTCTCCTTTGATGTAATAGCTAAATAGTTTTATTACATTTATGCCCCTTAATTTGGAAATATTTGTTTTCATCATTGAACCACCTTATCATGGAAAGTAATTCACGGAATATGGATGTATAAGACTTCCTGACATGATTCGAGAAAATTGTAGATATTATCTAATTCTTTGCTGGCTTGGATGTTCAGTGTAATGGCCAAGCACTGCAAGCTCCACTAAGCATCAAATGGAGTATGGAATTTGCTGTTCTTCTCTAACAGTATTCATCTTGGCTGGCTAGCGTGATGTTGCTTTTCAAGATGGGATATTAGTATTGGCTGCTTGATGGTTTAGTTTAGTTTTTGGTATCTATTCGGTCTTGCGTGCTGGTGCAATTATATTGCGAAAAGCAACTGTCTGCAATTAGTGAATTCTGAAAAGGTTGGAGGTATAATGGTAAATGAAGGGCTGATATGGACTTGAGGTGTATTGATGCACCTGTGGTTTACAATCTGCAGTTTCAGGGTTATCCGTGAACTGACTACGAGTTTGACGAAATTAACTTGAAATAGGGATATCTAATAGTGCTGTTGGTATGAATATGAAAAGTTGTATCTTGCTGCCATCAAATTGTCAGTCCTGTCCAACTCCTTATGAGCATCTCTAGACAAAGGAGTTGAGATGAACTTGGCAAAGTACTGAGGAAGCTGTGGTTAAAATGCTAGTTTTTTGGGGCTGACTGAGTAAGTTTATTTGAGGAATGGATATGGATGGACTTACATTGTGAACATGAGAAGTTACACCTTTCTGCAAATAATTGTCAAACCAGACCAGTTCCTTGTTTGAATTTTTTTTGACCTGGTTGCGTTGATAAATTAAGACGCATGGTACATCTTAGGAGTAGGATCATTACAGGATTTTTGATGATCATCTTTCCAATAAGTTGGGGTGGGGAATGGATCACAGTTGTTGAGAAAGAAGGTAATTGGATGATGCAAAGACTAGGTTTTACAAATTAGTGAGAAGAACTGTTGATTTCTTGAAATGAATAGATTGTCTGGCATAAGGGATCTACATACTGCCTGGCTACTGAGCTGCCTCATTTGTCTATGTTGGGAATTGGTATTTCATTGTCTAAAGACGACCTGTTGCCAAGACCCTATGCGCAATTATGGTTCCAAGTTTTTTATGGTTAAGAGGAATTGAAATGGACAGACAACTAAGTAACCTTTGAGGAAGAGGCTTGGTAAAAAGTAGCATAGGATGTCTGGTGCAGCATTACTTTCTCACTCTTCACTTAGGAACTTTCCTTTAGCGCTGTGGAGGATTTAACTAAGTAATACATGATAAGGTGACATGACCTTATGTGAAGTGATATCGAGGGAGAAGCTCCTAATTGTGTTGACCGCATGGTTTTACTATTTGAGATACCATTCACAAACTACTCCGATCGAGTGTTTAGCATGTAAGCATTGACCCAATGAAGGTTTGAGATACTTTTTGACTGTACATGAAACTGTGGGAATCTTGTTGACACACAAGGAGATAAGCTTTTTCTTAGCAGCATCCAATTCTGATCTCTGGATGTTTAGCTATTAACTGCACATTCTGAACCACAGAAAAGCGTGCTTGGTTTTTTGGGCTGAGCTGCAGTTCCAACGGTAATCTTAAGAAATGCTTGCCTTATCAATGACCCCCTCTTTCGGTGTGTGGATAGTAAACTTTGTTGAAAGTGGTTCTCTGGAAGGGGTTGCCTACTATTTCAATCCAATGTGACTGGTGTAAGAACTTCTTTGCTGGTTATTACTCTTCAGTGTTTACTAATACTTATTTGGAACTGTTATTACTTTTCAGGTTATGGCATGCATGCAGGCCCTCCACCTCCACGCCAACGCAGACCAGAAAACAACAATTTCAATGATGGTTTTGGTCCACGTTATGCCCATGGATATCAAGGGGGTGGTAGAGGAGTTGCAAGGTTCCGAGATGCTTCACCTTATGGAAGAGGGGGCAGATCATATGGGAGAGGCTTCAATGCTCCAGGAAAGGAGTTCATTAATATTGATGGAGAATATGTTCACAGGAATGATCCAAATCTGTCACCAAGAGAAGGTGATTGGATATGCCAGAATCCAAAGTATGCCCTTTTTTGCGCTTATCATTTATGCATTATGCTTTCTTCTCAGTGTCTTCTTGAATTTCTTAAATCTTCTCTGAAATTTTTTGTTGCTTTTCGTTTCAGCTGTGGAAATCTTAATTTTGCTCGGCGAACTCACTGTAACAACTGCAACAAGTATCGCTATTCACGAGAAGTATGTGAGCCGAGCGGCCCAAACCACAGTCCTGACAGGGGCTACTTCAACCCTCCACGTGGCCCTCCAAGGAATCTTGGTCCAAGTGATCATGTCCCTCCAAGGAATCTTGGTCCAAGTGATCGTGTCCCTCCAAGGAATCCTGGTCCAAGTGGTCGCCCCCCTCCAAGAGATATGGCCAGGTACAGATCACCTCCCCATGGTTGGGGTGTGAGTGATCCTAAGGGTTTTGCTCGGTCTCCTCCAGATCATGCAGGGCGATATGCAGATCCATTGCAGAGGGAAAGAATGGGTTTCCGTGGTGACCGTCAGTTGAGGGACAGTGTAAAGCATGACTGGTCTTCTGCTGATGATTACAACCTGAGGGAGCGACCACATGATGAGTTCTATCTTGAGAGGAGTCGTCGACGGTCAGTGTCTCCTCAGGATAACTGGGGGCGCAATATGCGGGACAGAAGCAGATCTCCTGCAGGGAGCAGGCTGTTGAAGGGTTCTTTCACTGGCAGAGGTCGAACTGACTTGGACTATGCTGATCCATATGTAGGGCGGGGGCGACCTAACAATTTAAATGGTGGCCGTGGCCGTGGTTACAGATCAGGTGGTGATACATACCTTGGTGAGGATCGGGGTGACAGGCGTGCTGCTCCCAATGGTAGGAATGATGGAAGCTATTAGATCATCAAATTCTGATCGGGTAACTATCTTATTTATGACATTGCTCTCAAAAAAGAAAAACTAGTTAAGGTGGCGCTTTAAGCTAGATGCATCTTGTAATATTAAGCATCTGTGTACTGTCTTGAACTGTGATATTATCTGCTTCTTCTCTGGACTCGATTTACTGTAACGGTATGGTCAGTTGGTGAACATTTTGCCCTTAGACACAGATGTCAATACTTTGACATTAAAGGGTTGTTTATGGATGAACAATTCCATTGCTTAACCATGCTTTAGATGATCATTGAGTACCCATGAGCTACTTGGGTTGTTAGGTCATGTTGGATTGTTGATTCTTGTTGAGTGTCACCTAAAGGCTGCTCTAGCTGCTTGTTCGGTGGTATAACATTATGTTGGCAGCCAAATGGTACGTCAGATACTGGATGTGCGTACAATGGATGGTTGCATACAGGCCCGACATAAGGTAAGATCGGTTTTTGCCCGTATTGTTAAGGCGCACTATCAGCTGTGTTTGTGTTGGCCTGGTAACGCTGAGATAACTGACAATGAGCTGTTGGTCCTACATTTAGAAGGGCAACCCTGTGGTTTCTAGAAATTACGTGAATCCTAGAATTTTGCTTATAAACCCTATGCTTTATACAAAATCCTATTAAACACCCATTTCTTGTTCTTTTTCTCCTTACTTTTCTTTTCTTTTTTTTGCCCACAACGGCCTCAGCCCATTACTGTACGGGGAGGTGGCTAGATTAGAAACTTATCACCTGTTTATTTCAGTTTTTGGCAATTACAGTTATTTTTAAAATCTGAAGCTAAAATAAATAGTCTAAATCTTAGATCTAGATTAGAAGAATAGTAACAGTAGAATATAGAAATAAACTAAAATTTAAAAATTAGAAAATACTAACTTCTTCAATTTCTCGCAGACTCAAACCGTTACTTAGAATCTCGTGTTGAAACGACCGGAGCCTAAAACCCAGCCACCACGGTGATGGCGACGGCAGGCATGCAGCCCATTTCGGGATGCTTTTTTGCAAAAGTATATACTTTTATAAGGGGCGTCTCTGCAAAATCCTGCGGCCCTTTGGTTCGTCTCCTTTCCTCTCATTTCCTTATCATAGCGGGATTCGCCCACACTTTCTTGTTGGCCGCCCATCTCTCCCCCGCTGCTTCCTCCTCCGCTCTCTGCTCCCGAATGGCGCCCACCTCGAGCTTCACGGCGACAGCCGCCTCCCCTCCCGTTCTCCTCAAATCCTCCTCGCCCCACTTTACCACTCTCCGGCCCATCTCTCGCTGCTCCAGGTTCCAGTCCGTCAAGACCAAGGTCTGCACACCTCTGCCTTGCCTTGTGTAAAGCTGTTGGTTCATTGCTCATCTCGATATATATTTTTTAATTTGAGTACGAGTGGCAGTAGTACTTGCAAATTGGAGGGAAATGTGTGTTTGTTTTTGTTGTTGAAACTTGAAAGTAGGCCATGAGCTCTGCCAAAGCTAAGTTTTTAGCTCCGCTCCTAGTTTTTGTTTAATTTGGAAGTACTATGACTGATGCACTGAATTTGGAAGAGCAAGAAATGAGCTTTTCTTTATGCGCTATTGTTCTTGAACTGTTGTGTCATAAGAAAGGATGCAGCTCCGTAGCACAGTTTAAGCAGTCCATTGATTGGTTGAGCATGGGGTTAATGAGCTCTCCACGGTTGTAAAATTGATGAATATGAAGAATAGCCTTTTCTAGGTCTACCTGACATTTTCCTGTATTCACAGATAAAAACTTCTCGTATGACAAAAGGATGCAGTCCAACTTAGCATCCCTGATTTTTCAGATGGCTCTTAAGCAGAATACTTTCATCCTTCTTTTTTTTATCATGTAGAGTAAGCCAAAATACCAAGATTTTCTGACAGGGGAGCAGATTCCATATATATATTTATTGCAAAGAGAATTTTATCTGAAGATAGCATAATTAATTACCTTAGATTTCGAAAATGTAAATAGTAGAACTTGGTAATTCCATCTCCTGTACAATAGTATGTAATGTGGAGAAAGAACATTTTATTCTGTGGCACTGAGGAATATGATCACATGAATAAGTTGTCACATAATCTGAACATTTTTACCCTCTTGTAGGTATGTAGTGTGAGAAATATGTTTACAAGTTGTTAGTTATCTTTCTTTGTTTTTTCTTCCAATGTTTAAAAGTATCCATCTACACAGGCCACAGAAAATGACCAGGTTGTGAAGAAGCCTCAGAAGGTAACCAGCATTGTCTGCAAAGGCTGTGAAGGAAACGGTGAGTTTACTTTTGTTTAAAATTAGTTAAAGTGCTTATTGTTCATTACAGTAACATGTTTTTTATGTTCATTTATCTGTACACTGTATAGCATGTACTGCCCTAAGTCTGTTAATTCATTGTCTGAATGATTGAGTATTTGAGTGTAGAGACAATAAAACTTGAGTGGAAATTAGTTCCAAACATGCTTGACAGCTCTACTGTTTCCTGGTTGAGTTTGGACTCTTTCTGTAGTGGGTTTCCTCAGTGCAGGAAACTTAGACTGCCCTAGACATGTGGTGTTAAGCAAAAGGTTCATTGTGTGTTTTATTTCTTGTTCCCAAAATGTGTGGAGCACTGATACTTTTATTCTTTTACCTTATGAATATTTGGATTCTTGTTTGGCAATTGATAATCTGTATTCTAGAATTTAACTCTATATGTTGACAGAGAGTTTGGTCATTATGTTTTGTCAGGAAGTCGCTAGAATAGTTGAAGAACTTCCTGGTTTAGTTACTTCAGCAGATCTTACAGCACAAGATATGAATATATCTAACAAAGCAGGTCTTAGTTGTACTGTTAAGTGTTATCTAATGTCCAAATTGATAAATTCCTCTTGTATATTACTGAGCTGTATTACTGAAGTAACCTCATTTGAAACACTGACTGGAAGTAAAACAATCTTGCATGTTCCGGTTTACATGACATGGGCAAATAACAGGTGCATTACAGTGCACCCAGTGCAAAGGAAGTGGAGTGAATTCTGTTGACCATTTCAACGGTCAATTTAAAGCTGGAGGATTATGCTGGCTTTGCAGGTAAAAGAAATCATCGTCCACGAAAATGTAGTCCATTAGGCATACATCTCAATTAGAATTATGTTATCTTTCTGTTTTCTTCTAATGACGATTCATTTAAAATTCTGCAGAGGAAAGCGGGAAATCTTGTGTGGGAGCTGCAATGGTGCTGGCTTCTTAGGTGGGTTCCTGAGCACTTTTGATAGTACTGCAGAGTAGTGTGAACTGTGAATGGTTTATATTCTTCTTTCTGTTTGTGTTGTATTTGAGCAATTCTGAGGGACCTGTAACATTTTCATGTGCCCTCTTGAAACAATTTGTGCTTTAGGATTGGGTCAATTTCACTATTTCAGGCACTAAAGCAAGTCTATAGCTCTGTATTTGTCGCTAATAAAAGTATCGTGTTGCAGTTAATGACTCTTGTTGGGTTTCAACTTTAGCATATCCTAATTTGGTTGGGATTGAAAGGCTTTGTTATTGTTGTCGTCGTCGAGTATTGCTTCAAAATGTTGCACCAGCATATTTTGCTTCACGTGTCATAATTTTACAGAATTAAATCAATGCAACAAATACCTATGCCATGCATATAAAAAATGACCTTGTTCCCTACAATTACTAAGGGGAAAGGAACCTTTTGGAAAAAATTTCATTTTACATCCTTAAACTTTTACTGAAGTCTACGATTCATTTCAAAACATTGAGACTGCACACTATTCATCCCTAAACCTCATTAAAATTGACCCGTTGAAAAAAATAAAGGTTACTGCAAGCATAAATTTTGATTCTATATAGATTATAAAATTATTTTCTATAGGCCAATTATCCTTTATGTGCTTTAGTTCATAAAGAATTATCTAGGTTGTAGATATCATACAGAGCAAATGACAAAATTTTAGGAATTCTTGAAATGTACTAGTTTTGAAAATTCAAAAGTATTTTCAGCCTTACAACACACCACCACATCGCCTAAAACCAGTTTAAATGTGGTCAAACATTGGAAAGTGAACGGTAAATGTAGAAAGTTCAGAGATGAACTGTGTGCGGTTTTGAAATTTAGGAATGAATTCGAGACTTTTGTGAAAGTTTAGAGAATAAAATGGACCTTTTTATATATCTCTTTTATTTCCGAGAGCAACATCACTCAATTTGCAAGGGAATGCGAGAGAGAAAAAACACAATCAAACGCCTCTATGTATAGAACGGTTTGTACCTGGAAATTTTTGGAAAGACCCAGACAACTTACATTTGAGATCAATCAGAGCTGTAGTTACTAGAACTGACACAATAATGGACTGAAAAAAATCCAGTTTTCAAATAAAGCACAATGTAAATCAAGACTTATTAAATACTATGGCATGACATTAAAACTGAAAGTCCTTCACCATAGTAATTCAACTTCTTCAGATATTAACACCTCAATTTATAGAGCAAAAGACCCATCAAAATTACCCGATTAGTTACACTTACTGTTGACTAACAATGGTAGCTCAAGGATAATGAGTTAGCCAATGTTATATAGTAAACTCAACTTTGTCAGCGGTATATGGTAGAACTAAAAATTTTTCAATTCCAAATGATGACTAAGTGGGGCCCTTTAAAGTTTGAGATGCCTCTAATTAATACCCCTCTGTCCCATGATATTACAATTTGGTACCGGATGAGATATTTCATAGTACAATGAATCTGTATAGTGTACTATAAAATATCTCATCCGGTACTAGATTGCTATATTATAGGATAGAGAGAGTATCTTTTAACCGAGATAAAACACTCCAGCCAATATGATCTTATTTGAAGTGTATGAAAATTTTCCAACAATTTCATATTAACTTCTTATCAGCCATTAAAATGAGAAATCTTGAATAGTTGTTGGCAAAACGGAATGCCATTAGTGTTATGCAAGGAATTTGAATGAGCTAAAAAAGTTCTCCCGTTTGAATACGTTATTTTAATAATAGCCTCCACAGTAAATGTGGTCACACTGATCATTTTAGTTATGACATCAGGATCCAAATCTTGATTAGAGATTTAGCGTCATGCACTCACTAATTCCCGTAGTAATAAAGGCCATTATTGCAGGATTATGAAACATTCTCCATGTAAACCACCTTTTCACAATATCCAGCCCAATATCTACATGCATCAATCAAACCATTATCTCATAATTAGCAATATACAGCGTGAATCTGGGCCGTACAATCCTTTGGAACACAGCTCCAACCACCCGTCCGATGACAAATCAATGGTTCAAAGCCGTCCTAAAAAGTGAAAAATTTATTTGCGTACCATCCAAATTAATACAGATTTGAGGATCTATTACTTAAAAAATTATGTTATTTGATTACTTACTAATTATATAGATGACATGCGTGATCATATAAATTTATGACTTTAAACTAAAGTAGCAAATAATCAAAGTCATTTTTTAGGCTAGCAAATCATCAAGTATTTTGATTAATATCTTCGGTTCAAATGTGCAACAGAAAAAATTATGAAATCCAGGATTTCTTGTTGAGTGTTCGAAACTTCGAATCAGCGAGGAAAGAAATTTTTTTTCGAAAGAAGTCGATAGAAAAAGGAAAGGGAGAGGAGTATAACACTTGGAGATTCAAAAACTCGGGAGAGACCAAACAAACCACCCCTGCATTGCCCATCAGCTTCTCCTCCTCCTCCACCTCCGCCCCAAATCCACGCGAGGCGCAAATTTGACTCGGATTCCGTTACTCCGAATCCTTCGCCATCTCCACGCCGAATTGGAGTTGTTGGATTTAGTCCCATCCTCCTCCCGGCGCGGTCCTCCTTTTGTTTTCCCTCGCTTTTTGGGCTTTTCGAGTTGGGAGCCAGAGTTCTTGGCTCTTGATCCAAGAGCTGCATCAATTCCGGCGAGGAGCGCTCAAAGATTCGATATTTGGGGCTCCTCGAGTGGTTTATGTGGCTGAATCGGTGAACCCAACTGGGGATTTTGGTTTCGTGACCTAGGCCGGTGGAATTTTCGTTTGATGATGGACCAGCAGATGCAACAGCAGCTGCAGCCAACGGCGCCCGAGTGCCCGCCCGCACCCGCACCCGCACCCGCACCTGCAGGTGAGATGAAGGCGCCACCACAACCACAACAGCAGCAGCAGCAGCCGCCGCCGCAGCTGCAGATGAAACTGGCGGCTTCACTGCACCCTGTGATGCCTTCGCCGAGGCCGTGGCCAGTGGCCTTCACGCCTGTGTGAGTAAATTAGTTTGTTTGTGTTTCAAATCTACTGTTTCTATTTATTGTGTGTTTAAGGGGATAGCTCAATCGAGGCGCTTCAAGTTTTGTGTGTAGTGCACTTTTCAAAAGTTTTATGTGGTTTTATATAGGAACCCAGAAGAAGAAACGAATCGAGGTTGAATAGTTCTTTTAGGGCGATTAGATAGTCCTGTGGAAGTGATGCTAATTTTGATGTGGAAGTGTACTGTTAGACACACTACTTGACAGGGATATGGTTAGTACTGAGTTTGCGATATGATCATCAGGGTTTGACTGTTTTGTTTTTGGTGATATTAGATGTTTCAGAATTTCAATTTTGAATTACTAGTTACTACTAATTCCAGTGGAAGTGGTGTGGTCTTGAGAAGAAAAGTATGCTATATATATCACACATCACACTGATCCATTTCCTTGTGCTAAATCTACCGTGCTTCATTTTGAAAGCATTGGTCTTTGTTGTATAGAGTTTATGGGCCATGCACCTCAAAGTGCATATGGAAAGAATCAGTACAAATAATATCGCTATGTTACAATAGAGACAGCTGTATTATCCATTTTTTACCAGAAATGAACATCCATGGTATCATCAATTGCTTGCAAAAGCCATTTTTTTGTTCAACTCATGAGTCATGTTGTTACTTTCTTGTTGGAGATTACAAAAGCAAGCACTATATTGCATTTTCAAACAACTTGTTTTACTAATGTTTTTTCCAAATTATTTATTTTTCAGGAAGCCGATGGTTGAAATGAAGAGTTCTCCTCCAACGAAGAAAAAGAAGCATTGCAATTGCAAAAATTCACAATGTCTAAAGCTGTGAGTTTACTAGCACATGAAAATTTGTTTGAGCCATGCCACTATGCCAGTCAAATATTGAAAGAAAAACATTTAGTGTAGGTTAATAGCAATATAGCATGCATACTTGTACAGGCAAAGAAGGTTGTCATTGTGCCAAGATTAACTAAAATGACTTCATCAGTTTGAAAGAAAACTTGATCTTACTTTTAAGATGTCAATGACAGTTGATTATCACAATCAGTCCTAGTATGCTAGAGTTTCATCCATCATCCTTTTCATTATTACTAGAAAAATAGATCAGTCGTATGAATACTTTCTAATAAAACTGTACCTGGACCGTGGACAAATGGCCAATGCCCTTCTGGTCTACAATGGTGTGTGTACTGTGTAGTCCTTAGGCAAATATGAATTATAAAAAAAATACACCATGCTTTGTTAGTAAGAAGATCAATATAATTTTAATAAATTATTTTGAAATGAAACTTGCATATTTCTCTTTGGTCAATGGTTTGCTTTGGTCTCAACTTTTTGCACCAGATAAATGTTTTTTTTGTTTTCTACATTAATGTTATATTCCAAGTTTCGTGTTTCATATCGTTAGTTGAACAATCTTGTTTAGTTTGTAAAATGAGGACATTTATTTTCAAACAGCCATCATGTGAATAGATCACTAACATCATATTAATTTGTTAGGTACTGTGAGTGTTTTGCAGCAGGTCTTTATTGTGATGGCTGCAATTGTAAACAATGTGGAAATAAAGTTGAGAATGAAAGCGCTAGGCAGGAGGCTATTAACAGTACAAAGCAACGGAATCCTAAAGCCTTTCAACCTAAGATTGAAAATGGTTCAAATACTCTTAATGTTCGAAAGGTACATGCTTTCCTCTAATCGAATGTTTTGTGTGCATCATGTGTTTTTGCAATATCGAGAACAGTAGATACCTTAAGTGATATAAAATAGATAATGGAATTTATGGCATATATGTGTTAGTTCTGCACTTCTAATTGCTTATTTTTTATATACCTTACAAGGTATGCTTGTAAGTAACGCCTATCAAGCATACTGTAAGTTTGAATAAATCCTAGAACAAAGGAGAGTTTGTGCTTTCTGAACCTTGCAGAAGCAGCTAGAATGTCATGGATATTCCCTTTACTGGTCGCTAGCTTCTTTTATAGGTGATCAATAGGAACTAGGAAGAATGGCTGATAGTAATAGCTCACATTTTGTATTTTTTGTTCTGTGTTATATTATAAACTAAACTCTTCTGCACCGCTCACCAAATTTAAATCAGTTATATTATACTCTGTGTTTCAGTTGGTCTTATTTATTCCTTGGTTCTTTCGAATTATCAAACTCTCTTTTCATATATTTTTTGTCCAGCAAATTTATATTGAACATTTTTATTCATGTGATTCATTTTTATGTAATTAATTAATGTTAATTGGTCATCAGGATGATGCTGGAGCATCACCCTCTCTTCCAAAGCATAATAAAGGTTGCCATTGCAAGAAGTCAGGATGTCTCAAGAAGTACTGTGAATGCTTCCAAGCAAATATCCTTTGCTCCAAGAATTGTAAATGCCAGGATTGCAAGAATTTTGAAGGAAGTGAGGAGCTATTGGTTATAATTCAAGGGGACAACTCATCAGATCGAAATAACATTCAACAAGCAGCCAATGTCGCTCTGAATGGTGCTATTGGATCCTCAGGGTATAGATATTCTCCAGTGCGTAGGAAAAGGCCTCCAGAAGATCCTCTTGGTCAGGGAATAAATGGTGGAGGAAGCATGATGCATACACAATTTCAAGAGGTATTGTCCACATGGGCTGGTTCTGTGATTTTCAAAAAACATCTTAGATTAAATTGTAGTCTAGTGTGACACATTTGATTCCTCAGTAGTATACTTTTACTTCTGGATACTTGTGTCAAAACTCAACATAGTTGGCTGTTTAGCCACTCCACGCTGCTACTAATTTTGCATAACTTTAGCTGTAAGTTTCCTGGACTCATAATTCTTTCTTGTGTTCTACAGGTTAACCATGTGGATTCTTCAGAAATTGCTTCTTCAACTGTACTCGGAGAGTCTCCTAGTAACTGCCAGATTAGATCTAAAACGGCCTTAAGGTAAGTAAAAACATGTCAGATTGTCTTATTAGGTATACTAAGAATTTTGTGTTCTATGGATCCTTATGAATTATGTTATTGTAGGTCTCCACTAGCAAACACTATCAGTCCTACAGATGCTACTGGCCTAGCCAAGCATTTGGTGACTGCATGCAGAAAGACTGCGGAAGCATTCCTGATGACGGCTGGTATATGATTTTATCTTCCTCACTTGACTGATCTAATTTCAGAACATCTACCAATGAACATGCAAATTAGATGAACTATCCAATTATTCATGATGGAAAGATAGACTAGGTGCTAAAAATGTACATTATCCACACTAGAATTTTTAGTTGTATGTAACTTGGCTGGTCAACTACATTGTTAACTGAACTTGGATAGATGATTTCAGAAGCATGCATACATTTAGGGCTGTTCATATGTTATGGCCTCACTAGGGTAAGAGTCCAAAGACAAGGGGATAGGGCACTTGCCCTCTAATAGCTTTGGCAGGGCTTCCCCTGTCAAGCTAAGAGAGGATCCAAGGCTTAGCACTGACTTTGGAGATTCATTGATTGCTTTATAATAGAGTATATGTGATCCCTTTATATATAGGGAGGACTAACTTTATATACAAGGAACCAATCCCTACTATTATGGAAGCCAATCTAATCTCTATCTCTAATTCCTAACTAACCAATACCTTCATAACTAATAGATGTAATACCAATGACTATATCTCTGTCCTAATAACCTTGCATATTATTTAGGCAACACATATTATTATTGTGCAAGGTAAACTCTTTCCTAATGGCGCAAGGCAGCTCATCCTCGAGCTGCGGTGGCGGCCACGGTTGAAGTCCTTGATGACACATAGATGAGTAGGTGCGGCAGTAGCTGAACAACATTTCAATGAGCATTGGCAAGGGTCTGAAGGACTGTATCAAGTTCAGTAGCCTCATGATGTGGCTTGATGTTATTGGTGTCAAGAACGAAGTGCACAGAACAGCAGCAACACCCTTGCTGCCATGAAGCTTGGCGACAACATGTGGTCGGCGTTGACTCCTACATGTTAGCCGTTGTGCTCTACACCTAAGACACGTTGTAGATTGTTGACGTGGTGAAAGTGATGGCTGGAAAACAGACACCCTCTTCTTAAGCACTGAACCAAAAAAACCGTCCCAAACAAACCGAAAAAACTGATGAACTCAGTTTTACCAGTATTCTGTATTTAGGACGGTTTCTGAAAATCACAACATTTTGCATTCAGATTTTCCAGTAATGAACCAACTAAATATCAGTTTTCCTGAAAAAACTGAACTATATGTGATCAGCCTCGCTAGCTTGTGCAAACATGCAGGTCGCCTGCCAGTCCTGCCCTTCCAACTCGCAACTTTGCAAGCTATTGGCTGTTCATGCGTTGGTCAGGCGGTCAGGCCTGGCCCAGCAGCATGCTCAGTGAATCATTTCTTTTGACTAGTTAGTCAGTTAGATGGTTGAATGGATCATTGGTTTGGTCTGTCTGGTTGAATGGAGGAATGCACACTAGTTTATTGTTTTACATGATATTTTAGTCCCACCATTTATCTGATTTCATTTAAATATTGTCATACTTTTTTGTAATTCTCATCAACTTAGGTAAATATGGTATTTTCTGATATAGAACCGAAATAATTTGGTATTTACTGATAGCGAACCACCGAAATAGCTTTGCCTTATTTTACCAAATACCGTATTTAGTGAACCGAAAATACTGAAGGAACACCTTTACATACACTTCATATAATTTATATTATAAGAAAAATAAAGTACATGTTACATGAAAGTAGCGATTAGTATGAGTGCGGCTATTGACTATCTGTTTTGCAGTTGAAAAATCAAAAATATATGCATATAGAGATTAGCATTGCCTCATCAAGGACATGTCTAGTGCAAACCATCATTTTGGTGCAAACTTTAGTGTACATATATTTATTTAGTTTGAGCACCAAATGCAGGTAGGAATACTGTCTATATTTATATTCAATTAAAATATTTTCAATTTTGCAGATAAGAAAGTGGAGGTGGAAGTAGATAGGAAAATGCACACAAATTCTGACAGCACAACCAATATGAATCAGCAGAATGCTGGTGATTTTGGATCAGCAGAGGATTCTAGGCCTGCGTCTCCAGGAACACAAGCGTTGATGTGTGATGAGAAGGGTAGTACATTTGGAACAGATTATAGAAGTTCATTTCCAGTGGCATTGCATGATCAAGACACTTCAGAACTAAAAGTTCTGCAAGAAAAGACGGTGTTGACAGGGATTCGAGACTACCTCCGGACACTCATTACACGTGGAAAAATAAATGGTGAGAAATTTACAAACTTACTTCTACACTTCAACAATGTTGACAAATTGACAATGATTTGACATATCTCTAGCTCACTACAGTTGGGTATATTGCAAGTAAATGAACCCCTGCTACCAAACTTAGTTTTCAAGTTGACCTATGAAAGTAGCAGAAGCTGTAGCATTCGCATAGGAAAATCATCATGGCAAGTTAAATTCAGAAAAATGTAAGTTTCACCAATGTGGCTAGAACACTAGTTGGTTAATTGATAAGTTCCTATAGAACCTCAATGAAATATTTGCAATAATGCCACATTGTGTAGACTCATAATTGATTTATTGGCACAAATAATGTTCATCTCCATTCTGATTCGATATCATATTCTTGCACGGATATTTCAAAATGCTACTACGTTTTATGCACATATTGACATCTATAACAGAAGCCAACTCGTTGCTGGAGTCGGAGGCAGCAATGGAGTTGGATGATCGAGGACATGATGGATCAACCACAAATCTACCCCCACGAAAAGCTGTGGAAAAACCAAAAGCTTCTGATGAACCTGAACCTGAAAGTCCAAAGGCAAGTCCATTGGTATCAAACTGTGGATCAAAAGACCAAGAGTGACAGCTGATGTGAGCCCTAGTTCATGTCAGGAGTCTTTGCCACTGGCCCACAGCACACTACGGTGTATATATGGATAGTGTAGTCCTTTGCCATTTCAGGCAACCGGCATTGTAGCAGCAGCCATTCACGAGGTGTAAAGCAGGCAGCAGTTTTCCTTCTGACCATGTAATTATTTTAGTACACAGCTTATTTATTTTTATGATTCTTATATCCTGTTGTTCAGAAAGATTATATGATATGTTTACTCATATTGGTGGTAGAATTGTTGTAAAATCCGCGCTACAGAAAAAATCGCTACAAAAAAAATCGAGAAACTAACCAATACTGAAAATGATCACACATGTATCCTTCTGAAAATAAAAAAGATGATGGCATGACGTTAGAATATTATTTGACACAAATATTTGCGATTTGCTAGTAAATCTAAAAGTGCAACACGTAATCATGAATCAACAGCCCGGTTCTCTCCAAGGATTCATGGAATTGATAATTGAATTTCTGGTGCAAATAGCGGCGATTTCATGTAGCAAACATGCTCCAGGGCAACCATCAGAAATTGAGCAAGTAATTTACACATCAAACATTAGCAGCTAATGCTGATGGCACTAAAATTATTGTCCAGGGCCAAAGCTCGCTTCGTCTCCTAGATGATGCCTTTGCAGAAGCAGTTTTTTCTCCAGTTCCTTCAGGTAATCCAGAAGCAAAACGCAGGTGAAAAGGAGGAACCCGCCGAAATAATTACCGCCCCCTCCGCCACCGCCACCACCTCCACCGCCCTTGCCGAAACGGAACGGCGGAAAGCCTCCACTGCCATCATCAAGTTTAGGTCCTTTAAGCTTCCCTGGAATCCACAAATGGGCCAAATAAAATCAAATGCATGTTTCTGCAAGTGATCACAGCATGGGTAGGATCAATTGAGGTAAGTGCAATCCAGAACTTTTTACCTCTGAGATCAGATCGCTGGATGGTTGCAGTAGAAGATTTTCGCTGTGTGCTTTGGGTTTGAGTTGCATGGCATCTTACACCCTGAAACAAATATGTTAATTAAAGGCCGTATTGGTGCAGAATGGTCATAACTCACAATTAAATAACTGAAGCTACAATAAATAATGCACTACGGTGTTTGGTGATAGTCAAAGAAAAAAAGAAGTGACCTAGTCTTTATGTACCATAAGTAGCCATGAGGAACTGCCGAGTAAGACTCTGATTTTCACATCTGTCTATAGCAGAAGGGAACTTTATGACTTTGAGTGCGATGTCCACATCTGCCTAAGTGCCTATAGCAGAACTGCTGGCTAGCTCAATGCTATGTATTCATTTATTTGTTAGAATCAGAAGGACCATACCAAACAAATGCCACATTCATTGAGTGCTACATAATATTTACTATAAGCTATTATTGAAAAAGAAAAACCTGTCTCATTCTAAAACCCATAGTTATCCACTACTCACCTTTTCAAATTATCTGAAGGTATACCATGTAAAAAATTACAGTATCACCACGTATTGAACTACTGGCAGCTTATACAATCAACTTAATCATAGTAACAAGGTAATAACTAGGAAGATGTAATAAGCTCATGCATTCTGCTCTGAATTTTAATAGAACTCTGTTAAACCTTCCAAGAAATATGAATTGTTTGCTATTGCCATATCTCAGCAGTAGCATTCAATATACTCTGTGCTAATGTCTCATACACTTGTTTGGATTTTTTTGGTGCTTTCTCAATTCGCAGAACACTCTACTCGAAGAAAAACAAATATTCATGACAAGTCATGAAGCATTACATTGGACTAAAGAAACAAAATTAGCAAGTAAAGAGTGCATACACGTGATGTTGCTTTAGTAGATACTTTCCCAGTAAACGACAGGGAATTGGTTTTGGCCCTCAGAACTTGTGAACATGATATAATCAATTCACTGTGGCTTTCTGCATCAACATAGGAAGAATTATTTCTGTAATACAACTAAGTTAATAAAAACCAGCTTGTCTAATTGATATTAGTATATTTATCAGTGTTAAGTGCTAACAGCATGTATTAACAGAGAATAGCTCATAGATGCGCTACAAAAACTGCAGTACTAATGACATCTAGGTTAAAAATATAGATATGTAACTGCCAGTAGCAACTGGCATGCATCTGTTTCCAAATTCTAAAACACAACTTTTGCGAGAACAAAATGGTGTCTCTTCTCTTACTGGCATCATTTGTCTATGAAACAGAACCAGCCTGAAGCCAGGATTTTATGTAGGATAGAAAACTGGAACCTCTCATTCAATTCCACAAGATCAGGGGCCATCCAAATTTCAAATAGGCTTGGCAAGCCAATGGAAAACCTAGCCACTCAAATGGAGATGAAACCCAAGTTTGGGTTTCAACTCTAGCCTACCCCAACTTGCTTGGGATTGAAAGGCTTTGATGAAGAAGAAAAAGAAGAAGACCAAAGAAGCATGGCTCTCAAGAAAATAAAAAATATTTACGCAACATTCAAAAGAAATACTAATATGCAATGAACACAAAATTTGCATGTATAACGATCCTTTAATCTGATGATTCAGGGAACTAGACATGCTATTGACTAAAAAATAAAGGTGATGACAAATATTATTAACTAAGTTAAGATGTGAATATAAATAAAACTAATCGACTTTGACTACTAGAATATTAAGCAGTGAACTAATCATGCAGTCACATACAAATGATGTTTTGAATTTAGATGTGATTTCCAAAACACGGATTTCACCAGTAATTTTTGTTGTAATACACAACATCGCAAAACTAATTTTCAAATCAAATTCACATATCAATAGCTGATGTTGAAAAAAGAGATTATGTACATCCTGAAACATCAATTGTATTGTTTGACTGGTGAGAGTATTACACAAGCGATCAACAAAGAACTAGTGTCTAAATGCTAAGGGCTGAGGTACTAGATTATCATGCACAACTGAAAAGCTCAGAAGGAAATTAGTCACCTGCGCATTGCCCAGTTGCAACATGGCCAATAACAGTTTGTGGCAACGAGCACATAGTGAACGGTACGGTGGTGTGGGATAAATACCTCCAAGTTCAAGATCTGCAGTGTGCAACAGTTCATGAGTCATTAAGGGCCAGTTTGTATTGCTACCAAAATTTGGTAGTGCCAAAACTTGCCCAAGCTTTGGTACTGCCAATCTAGCCCTAAAACACAATCACAATGATCTAACAACCCATAAATTAGCACAGGAAGTACACACAAGTTTCTCGAGTGAATTGGGAATTAACTATTCAGCTCAGTTCGCTAAGCATTGATATATTTTGGCAAACAAATGAGTTGAACCTCCCCCCACCCCCACCCCCAACCCGCAACCAAAAAAAGAATAACAATAAACAAACTGCTATGTACATCAGCACTGGTTCCTACTTCCTACTGGACGAATCGGTGTATTCACCCAGAAAGAAAGATTTGGATTAGAATGCTCACAGGAAAAAGAGAACCACCTCGGAACAATCCACACAAGATAGGATTTTTCACCAGCAAAACAGATCAATCCAAGCCCAAATGGATCTCCCACTTAGGCGCAAGTCCAGGAGAGCGGATGTATCAGAGGAGAAGCCTCTCGTGGTGGAAGGAGGCCGGTGGGCGTCCGGCGGTGAGAGCGGGGCGAACGGGGATGCGCCGTCGCGGAGAGAGGACAAAAGGGGGCGTCCTGATAACTCTGATAACTAGCATTGAGCGAGCCGAGTCTGGCTCGGCTCGGCCATCCTACCGAGCTGAGAAACTGGCTTGGCTCGTCAGCCGGCTTCAGTCAGCATTCTATCACCAGCAAGCAGCGACTGAACCTACAAGCTATTGATCATTCTATTGTCTGTCTCAGACTATCAACTATTATTTATGATGTTGATTGCTGCATCGTGAGCATGTCCTGAAATATTTTCAGGTGCATGTTTATATACAGAAATATATTGAACAAATAGCAGCAGATTTTTCAGTTCACGTAGTCACATAGTCGTAACAAAATCATCATTATAAGTTTCATTGTACATTCTATTATACAAAAATCAATGAATGAATGTATCTATCAGCTAATATATCCACAGATAGTTGAAGATGAGAATGGAGTTTCTGCTTGTCGGGTGGACCCGGGTGGAGGGCGAAGGCGGGCGTCGGGAGGTGACGGCGGGGGCGATGTTGCCTGCCTGTCCTGTCGCATGCGCTGGTGGCTGCCTCCTGCCCCCTTGCTTAAGGGCTGGGCCGTTGGCCTAGCAACCAAGCCAAGCCGTTCGCTCGCCCAGCGTGGCTTAGGCTCAGCTCGATGGCTCTTTGAGCTGAGCTCGAGATAGAGCAAGCTCGTGAGTTCCAAACCCATTTATATGCCAACCAGAAATATTCGACAAGAGAAATTCTGGTCCGGTCCATCCGTCATTAGCCATTAGGTGTGCTGCCACAAATTCTGATCTATTTTACATGGATGGATTGGGATTTGTGACAGACAAACAAGTTCTTAGAGATATTTTTTCCATAACCATCGAAAAGAAAATCCTCTTAAATAACACAACTATAATATAGTTTCATATACTTGAGATTGTAGTAGTGGCAGGCCCAGGGGCATAGAGTGATAGTAGGGAATGCGGTTGGACGACGATGGTAGAGGATATGACCATGTATCCAGAGGGTGGTGGTGGCACGAGTACAACTCCTATGGGTATGGCCAAGAGGTTTTGGTATATATCTTAATGTGAAGGAGATAGGAATTGAGATGCAAGTTTATTGTATTTTAACGAGTAAGTTGTATTATGTACCTAAAATATATCAAATATATATTGTTTCACTTTACGTAGGATATTTTTACTTTGTATTATAGTGTATTAAAATTGTTATTCGTACCAACACTAACATTAACACCAACACAAGTCCAAAACTAAGGACGCAACTAGCGTTCGGACGTCCTATCGAGTGCTAGTCGTCGGACATAGCCTGCCGCTGTTCGATTGCCCGTGCAACGCATCCCAGCCTTTCGATTGAAACATGCTGTCTGCATCGCGCATCGCTCAGTGAAACAGTTGTCTTCAATGGTTGAAATATTTACCTTTGACAGTTAAAATGTTTATCTTTAACAGATGAAACATAGCATAAAACATTTATCTTTATAGTAAAACATTTATTTTTAACATTTGAAACATTCGTCTTTGACAAGTGAAAAATTCATCTTCAACAGGTGAAACATTTTGAAATAAAAATCTTCAATAGGTAAAATATTCATCTTCAACATGTGAATCATTTATCTTCAACAGATAAAATATTTATTTTTAACATGTGAAACATTAATCTTCAATAGGTAAAATATAACATATAACATTCAACAAGTGAAATATTTATCTTCAACTGATGAAATATTTGTCTTCAACTTATGAAATATTCGTCTTTAACAGATAAAACATTTGAAATAAAAAAGTGAAAAATATTTGAAATAAAAGGGTGAAACATTTGAAATAAAAAAGATGAAATATTTTGTTCCCAAATAAAACATTTACCTTTAACTGAAAAAACATTATCTTTAAATTTCGTTGCCGGCTGTAGCATAGAGTGCTAGGGACTGCTAGATAAGCCGCGCGCTGGGCGTCCGAACGTATTGCTAGGATCGGACGTTTGGCATACAGCATTTTCGCAAAACTAATCCTTCTTGTCGCCCTTCTGATTCTGCGCCGCCTCGAGACAATGGCGCCCGTGGTCCTCCGATCTAGGGTTTTAGCCCGCGCCGTCTCCGCCTCCTTCCGCCGCAGCCTCACCGCCCAGTCTTCCGGCGCTCCTTCCCCCCTCCTCGCCGCGTCTTCACGCCGCGCCTCCTCCTCGCTCCACAGGTACTATCCTCCGGAGTCCGGGCCTAGCGTCGCTTGAGTTCTCTCCTTTCTCCTTTGACATTGCCCCGGTTCGGCTCAGGTTACCCTCGGTGTGCGGGGGCTTGCTGTCCTTGATGCCGCTGCACAGCGCCGTCGCGTCGGCGCGGCTCCAGTCGGCCATCTCGCCCGAGTCCCAGAGCTGGGGCGTCGTCCCTCAAGGTGTGCTTTTTGCGCCCTTTTTCTTCTGGTCTTATTGTCTTGGAATCCCTGCAATTGGTTCGGATTAGATATCCGTTAAACGCCGACTGCGCGAGCACTGGGTGTTAGTGGTTTTTGATTGGGATTGGTCACAAAAACTTGGACATCAATGTCCATCAGTGGAAGTGGTAAAGTTTAAACAATTGAAAGAGAACAGTGACTTGCATACTTGCTCATTTGCAACTGAAGCAAGTGATTTGGATCCCCACATGACCATAGCTCTCCTCTCATTGCTGTTACTTCACATTATAGGATCCACAAGGATGAAAATACCTTGGAGGCTTGGACCTAGCAACATTAACATGCAGCACATGTTTTGCTCAGAGATGGTGTGCTTAACAGCATTTCTCTGCTAGCTCGTGAGATACTATTGATAGGAGAGTTATATTTGGGGTCACGCAGCTCTTTATTATACATTTTAATTGTTAAAATAAGCTTGCTAATAATATGTCATGGAGAAGATCAATACATCAAGATTTCTGACTGTGATCTGTTCTATGAGATCAGATAGATAGTATCATCTGTGCATTTCAACCCCGTAGTTTTGCTGCAAGTATGCAGGTCATTGTTCTCTTCCAATTGCTTACTTAACTTATTTTGTTTTTGTGTTGGAATTAGCAATCTGATCATTCTAGTTTCCATATCTGAATAGAGTACGAGACCATTTGTATGTGACTAAAAACATATTTATAATAACTGCCGGCTGAGATGTTTTATTGTTTACATTTGATAAAATTATGTTTTTACATTTTTATTATCCAAGTACAGTTTTGGTGCTAACATTTTACACTAAACTTAAGTTACTCACTTACTCATTGACTTAGCTCATGTTCCATAGCTGATTGTCTAAAATGAAAATTTAAGTTTACTCTAACCAATGTTCCTCAATACATTCCAAACCAGACATGGAATATCTGTCAATGCTAACTTAAATCTAACTAATAGCACGACCAACCTTTCTGTTGCTACTGTTGAAAGATGAAAGTGAATATAGGTTCAACATGTCAATCTGAACTATTTGCACAGTGTTGCTAACTCTATTTGCACCACAATTGCCTGAGAGGATGTAGATTAAGGAACCAAAATGGGCAATTCACTAAGGCATGTGTGATATTTGGGATGTGAAATTCTTAAATTTGTCTAATCATATGTATCTTATTTATTTTGGAGATAGATGTAGGAATAACTTCCGTTATATATGTTTTATGATAGTTCTGTGCCATTAGAAGGTGCAAATGTATGATTAACTCTTTGAAATAGATGAGTTGCCATGTCTCTATTCATCAAATTCTCTCTAACAATCTGTAAATTTCTGCAATTTGTTTTCCACATCCATTCTTTACCTGGCCTGTCTACCTCATATCTGATTAACATTCAATCATTCATATATTTTTTTCAGAGTACTCATTTATATTTTCTTAATTTTCAACTGCCGTAGTATCTTTTTGTTATATTTGTGTCTAACAAAATCAAAGGGTTGGTTCAGTTGTTATTATGTTCTGCACATTTGTCATACTGTTCTGGTATGTGTCCACTTGTTCTTTTGTATAGCACTAAATTTTGCTAGAAGCCTAGAGCTCCTTCCCATTTTAATTTTCTTGTGTTGTGAAGTTGTGTATTTGCGGAACTATAATTTGCACCATTGTTCTGTTGAACTATGAAAACATGATTTCTTGTTTCTTTGCACCATTGTTCTGTTGAGCTATGAAAACATGATTTCTTGTTTCTTGGCTATGCATAATTACCTTTCTGATATTGGAGCTATCTAATTTGGCAGTAGTATTCAATATGGCATGAGTATTAAACGAACTTTCTCCTTCGTCATAAGTACAATTACACTTTTCTGTGCATTATAAATTAGTAATTCTCTTATAGTCTAATTGTTTGACTGTTGATACTTGTGAAATACTTATCTATGGATGTGAAATACTTGTGTGTCACATAGATCTTTGGATTAAATGAACTTATCTATGGATGTGAAATACTTGTTCGCATAGATCTTGTGTGTCACATCATGTCACTAAACAATATTTTTAGTAGATATTTTTTCAATGTACATGTGGTCATATGCATTATCACCATCTAACATGCCTCGAATTGACTCTAATATTCAATGTTTAGACCAACCAACCCATATTCTATTTGTTGTAAACTTGTATTGGCCTTGCATCAATTGCAAAACACTTTGGATGGGTAGGATGGTGCATGTAGGCACGTGGTTTCATATATGATATAACATCTGGAGATGCATTCCTTGTCCAGCTACTCTGATATATTCTGACGTAAAGTTCTTTATTTTGTTCTGCAGGGAATTCTATGCCTTTATGAAATCATACTGTTATCCTAGTCATTGTAACTCTGCACTCAGTTCAGAAGCTTTTGTAACTCTTGATGCTTTTTTGCCACAAACCATAGACGAGCTTACAAAGAAGCCATAAACTGTTCAAACCATTATATGACATGGCCTTTTTTGGTGCTGCTATCTTCAGTTTCACATGTCTATGGTATTTTGGTGATGTTGCTAATGCTTGTCTTAAATATGCGTGTTTTGATTGATATGATTCTTAAGAAGCTTTTGATGAGCATCCTTGACCAAATGTTAGCACTTGATTAGATCTGTCTTTCATCTTGCACGGAGTACTGCAGGTCAGTCGCAGTCTGGAAGCATGATATCAAGAATTTTGATGCTTATATAGTTATATGTATATCGCAGTTAGCAAGTTTTAGCATTAAGAGGTGGTAATAAATGAGAACGCACTTTAGCTTGCTCTTCCTTACGTGCTGTCACTGTGCCACATTATGAATTTATTCAAAGCTCCAACATATGAGAACATTGAGATGGCGTTGTGTCCAAGGTTTTTGAAACTAGACTCTGTTTGGTTCGAGTTTTGCTCTGGTAACTATGATTGCTGGGCAAGAAAACCAGCCTTTTCTTGTCAGGATATGTCTGCACTATCTTTCCACTGCTGAACATAATATTCCAAAGCATCTCACTCTCGTTATCAAATCATCACCATCAGTTTCAGACATGTGCAATGTCAAATGGTATATATAAAATGGTTAAATGTCGTATATAAGATGGTTTAAATGACATACATAAGATGATTCAAGCAATATATATAAGATGGTTCAAATAACATACATAAGATTGTTCAAATAATATATATAAGATCGTCTAAACAACATATATAAAATGGTTCAAAACATATAAAATGGTTCAAATGGTTTAAATGACTTACATTAGTTTAAATAGCAAGCATGATTACAAGTTTAATTAACAAGCACGACTACAAGTTCAAATAACTAGCATAAAAAGTTACTCAATTTTTGTATTTATTATTGTACCTTTTTCTAAGCTAATTAAACTTAATCTCTTTAGTAGGCAATATTATAAACATTTCTCTTTGTTTCTTCTTCATAAACAACTAGGTGGCAATGTCATACTCATTGGAAGCATAATCTGCACCACAATCTAAGACAAGATCTATGACTCCCTTCAGAGTAACCTCATTCTGCTTTCTAGTAGTGTAATAGGTGACTGATTTAGCTTTTTTTGCCCTTGTCAAGAACACAAGCTCTCTTTTTTGCATTACCAATCGGAGGAGAAATCTTATGCACCTTAGACTCACATTGAGTTGACGGTACACTAGGAATATTAACATAAATTGGGGTATCATCATAGATGTCTTCACCCCCATCGGTAACATCATTATCAATATCGATTGTTTTATCCTGTTGAGGTGGTATAATTGGGTTATCACTCGTATGATTCCAATGATCAGATTCATTATTTATAATGCTAGTAAACATTTCTCTCAGCATCTCCTCATTTTAGATAGACTTTTTTCTAAACTTACCACACCTAAGAATATCATGTAAAAATTAAACAAGAAGATGCATCCATCTAACAAGCACATATAATAGTAGTCATCATAACATAATTGACAACTTGCACTTACTTTCTTTGTCTTCTTCCACCACTCATTTGGCATGTCAATGACACGCTTTTCATTGTTCCAACCAGTTTCTGTTTGGCTCCTCATTAATTTGTTCCACACATTCCAATCTATCTTTAGCTTGTCCCACTTGTTCTTTATTTGTAACTTTGACAATTCAATTTCGATCAATTGGAAAAACCTATGTGACACCTCATTATGCCCAACAGAGTTCAAACTTTTGTTTGGCCAGTTTCCTTTTCTGACTTGTTCGGCTATTAACTCACAAAAGAGTGTCATATACGCATCAGTCCATTCCATTTGATCACCCTAACCATCATATTACTAGCAGTTTATTCATGAATCCCTAATCATATTATTTTTTATCTTCCCATATAGAACAATAATGGATAGATCACATTGGAATGAACACAAGTAGACAATTTCAAGCAGGAAGAACTAAAGCATTATGTTGAATAGTCTCTCACAGAATGTACTCACAACTCATAATAATTAATCTACTAATCACCCTGTTGAATAGTCTCTCACAGAATGTACTCACAACTCATAATAATTAATCTACTAATCACCCTGATTAAACCACACATATACAAGCATAGTGCTGTTACAAGTATAGTTCCGGTCAATATAGTTCTTTTACTGATTTTTCATCGGTTTGCAAGCGATGATTAATTATTACAAGCAAGTTAACTGAATGAACAAGACATCCAATCAAATCAACACTTCAAAGTACATGTTCATCTTTCTTCTTAGAAGCTTAGGGTCATTTCGTTGCCGCAGCCCTCTGACCGCCGTCATCCAAAACCGCCGCCGCCGTCCCCTGACCGCCGCCACCACCCCCTAGCCAAGCGTGTGCCCAGCCGCCACCGTGCCCTAGCCAAGCGTGTGCCCCGCTGCCGCCCCGCCTTGGCCAGGTGCGGGTTGTGTCGCCGCCGCGCCCTGGCTAGGCGCAGGCTGGCCGTTCATTGCCACGCGTTGCCTAGACGTCACCATGCCTCTCTGGCTCCCTGCGTTGATGTCTGCGTAGGTGTCGGTGTCTCTTCAGATTAGATGAAAAGAACAAAATGAAGGGTAAGTTCTGTAATGGCATGGTGGGTAAATTACCCTGAACTTCACGTTCTGTTTTAAAAAATAAATTCACAGCATCTTGGATCTTCATTTTTTGTGGATCTGAATATTGAGATCTGAATCTGTTTGGTTAGCGGTTTATGGAGCAGAGCTGTAAAATCTAGAGTGGAGCAGTGCCAAACACCCCCCTAAGTTTGACAATTGTTTAGATCAATTGTCTAGAAGTTGGAATTTAGAAACTAGGCGCTAGGCACATGTGGGAAGTCGCTTAGGGCCTGAACGTGATGGGGGCTTACTGTGCTTTTTCCAAGGGACGCAACTAGTGTTTGGACGTCCTATCGAGGGCTAGTTGTTGGACGCAGCCCGCTGCCGTTGGATGGCCGGCGCAACACATAAGGTTTTTCATAATTATGATAAGGACAACTGTGCAAAACAACCACCGCACATTTCAGGCCCGTGGGCCATCCTTGAAAGTGGGCCATAGGCTGCTTTGTTGGAATTATAAAAATCTAGCTCTAGTGGGACCAAATTTACCATAAGATTTGAGAAACAGAGGCTAGATCAGCCCAAAACATCAATGTTGGCTCCGATTGAGCTATTAAGTAGTATGTGTTGCAACCATTCTAGGCGGGTTACTTGCGACATGGCATTTGATCTGGTTGCAACACATACTACTTAATAGTGAAATATTTATCTTCACAGTGAAACATTCATTTTTAACAAGTAAAACATTTATCTTTAACATGTGAAACATTAATATTCAATAGGTGAAACATTCATCTTCGACGGGTGAAACATTCACCTTCAACAGGTAAAGCATTTATCTTTAACAGTAAAAATATTTATCTTTAACATGTGAAACATAGCATAAAACATTTAACAAGTGAAACACCATTTTCAACTGGCGAAATATTTATCTTCAACTGATGAAACATTCGTCTTTAACTGATGAAATATTCGCCTAAAACATTCAAATTAAATAGAGTAAAAATATTTGAAATAAAAGGTGAAACATTTAAAATAAAAGGGTGAAGTATTTGGCTTTCATGTATGAAATATTAAGTTCCTTCAACTGGTAAAACATTTATCTTTAAATTTTGTTGTTGACCGTACGTTAGGCTATCCGTGTGCTAGGCTGGCCGTGCGTTGAGCTACGCGCGCTAGTAGGCTGAGCGTCTGATCAAATGCATTGCGTCAGACGACCGTTCGGCAGCATTATCGTTTTCCTTGGGGCCATTTCGTGGTGCTCCAAATTCCGAAACAAAATTTTGGTTACTCGTTTCGTCGGGGGTTTGAAGTCAATGGTTAAGCATCCATTACCCATTAAGCACAAATATGACTTAGCTCCTCTTTTTTCTTGAGAAGCACCATGATCTCCGATCGGCTGGAAGTCCTCGCATTCCAATGTGATAGAACGTTGGCAATCAAAGATAGGATGTTTTTTCTTCGGATTTGGAAGATCACATTCAGCAGCTTGAGCATGCCTCACGAGATACCTCCCATTTTCAGCCTCAATCGTGTAATGTTGATCCAACACATAAGATTATGCTTTGAGGAGCTCAGTTCTTTACAGTAAACATAAAAGAATGTTTAAAGGTTTTTCTTATGGTGTACAGACTACAGAAAACTCCTGATGAACCAGGAAATCGAGAGCTTGCAAGAAACAAACAAACAAACTGTAATTGTTTGCAAGTAGAGAATAAATTATACCGGACCATACTTGCTATGAATATCAGAATCTATAACGCTCACCTACTACTTTCCAATAGAGAAAAAAATCGAAGAACTTATGTACTAGAGGAAAAGTTACCCCGCGGCCACAAATGCTAACCAGCATCCTCTGATCTTTACAAAGCCTTGCTAGCTGCAGTTTTGCTAGGCTTTGTTTTGGCGATGTTAACAAGATCGCCAAAGAGCGAATCTTCGGGTCGGGATGGCCTAATTGGCTGCTGAAAGGAAGAGGATGCAGGTGTTCCGTACAGACTGTTGTCTTGCACTGCAAGGCCGCTCATTCTCTGAGAAAGATCGTTTGCACCGGCATACCCGTAAGCAGCGTTTGGAGCATAGTAGCCTCCAGGCTGCTGACCAAAGCCATAACCGGCCATCTGACCACCGTACATCTGCTGCTGGTAGAAATCTCCTGCCATCTGTTGGGGATACATGCCAGCTGATTGGTTGCCTTGCATTGGATACATTCCCCCATACTGCGGGTGCATGGGTTGCATTGGTTGACCCCCAAGCTGCTCCCGGAACCCTTGTTGAAACTGCATTCCTTGTGATGGTGCAACTTGCCCAGGCTGAACTTGAACAGGTTGGTGGGATTGAATTCCTCCAATTTGTCCTGATGGCATTGCCAGCCCACCAGGTTGCCCAGGCTGGACTTGAACACTTTCAGCAGGTTGAGTTTCCCAGGGTGGCGGCGGGAGGTCACCGCTTTGATCATCTTGACCTGTAATGGGCAAAGCAACTATAAATTATGACAACCATTTCTACATGGTAAAGTAGAAAGGCAGAGCTACAACAAAAAAAATACTTGGCAAACAAACAAAACTAAGTCTTCAACTCTTCGTCATGCTTAATATGAAATTTTACGATAATCATGTGCTCTCTTAAAAAAAGCTTGTACATAAATATCATTTGCAAATGAGTAAACTCATAACCCCAGGTTTTATGGTTGAAGTTGCAGAAAACCACCGGAGGTTTTAAATAAACAAAGCTCATCAAATCTCACAGCTAATTAGCATATGTAAAACAATATTGTTCAAATTAATGAAGAGTTAAGCAATCATCAAGTTAATAAAAAAAATTCTATGAACACTTAATGACATGAAAATATAAATATGTGCTCAACATGTTCTATTATCTAAACTTTAAATAGAGGAGGGGGTTTTATGAAACCTTTTACATAATACCCAAAGTTATTATGTGCCACAAGTCATAACTCATAAAACATGGGGTTTTATGCAACTTCAACCATAAAACATGGGATTCTCTAAAAGTTACTCTTTGCAAATTATCTAGCATAAAGACTACCAGAGCTTTCTGACTTAACCAGAGAGAGAGAGAGTACATGCTACAGGTTTGTAATACACGGAGCTCATACTACATAAGATATGCAAGTACCATAATTTGATGGCTGTGGTGGTGGTCCTGCCGGAAGCATTCCATGAGCAAATTGACCATTCCATGAACTTGTGGAGTTTAGGTCCAAAGGTTGATCATATGGTGCCACTGGATTGGAAGTTAACCCATTAGAATACGGAGAAGGCTGTTGTGGTGGAACAGGCTGCTGCGAAGGATACATTTGTGTGGAGAGATTAGGATTTGAGTTTAACGTAGAATTGTTCTGGTTGTTGCCAACATTGCTCTGTGCAAACATGTCTACTAGGTCCAAGGTATTGTTGGCTGAAGCTGCAGGTGGATTGCCTACAGAAACAAGGGCTTGGGAATTAACAGGTTCTGGCTTGAAGTAGTCATCCCCACTAAGTAGATCGATATGAGGGCTAACAGCTGGTTCTCCAGGAGGTTTGGAACTGCTGGATGATGCAGGTGCTGGAAGCGCTAATTGCTCAAATGGGGTCATGCTACTGGCAGCTTCAGAAGACCTGACAAATACATAAGGGAAATAGAAAAGTCAGCAAGAATTCAATGAATATGTAATCATTTGAATGTTATATCAAGGATTACTTAACCCTCAATAGCTAAAGCATCATTTTTTCAGTAGCGAAACATAAGCTGATTAAACCTCTGATCTGGCGGTTTTGTCCCTTCTGGTTTGGTCGGTGGAGAACTGTCCTCTCGGGCCTGGACTGATTTTGGCTTTTCTACACGAACTGCTATGCCAGCAGCAATTGCATCATGTTTTGCAAGAACACGCTGCAAATCATCATTCAATGAAAGACCCTGACTTAGCAGCTCCTCATCCCTGTCAAAGTTCAATGTGCAAAAAGAATTAAGAGGACCATTCCATATGACTAAGAAGCCAATGGGAGGACATCAATTCAAAAGGTGATAAAAACTAATGTCAAAAATCAAATTTTAGGAAAAATAATTCCACCACAGGTTGAATAGAATACTCTAGCATGATTTCAGTCAATTATACACAAGAGAGACTAAACGACAAAATGGTAGATTGGTACCACTACCAAGTACAGGAACGGTTCAATATCAAACAGAATGCATGATATCACATTAGGTTTGTAACTGAAGCACGTGTAGTAAGAATTAATAACTCAAGCTGTCAGAACATGTTGCTGTACTTTTCCAATGTGTGTTACGCCAAAATTAGATTGTTACTGTTACCAAGAATTCCCTATCCTAACACTACTTTCGTTCTTAAATAGATGACATTTCGAACATTGACAGTCTCCAATGCATATGTTTCTACATTACTTTTGCTATCTATCTATCTATATATCTATATATATATATATATATATATAAATTAAAAATATAACTATGTGAAAACATTTTTCATGAAAAATCTACCGATGTTATTTTCACATATTAAACCCTAATATTTTTCATTCTATTAATGATTTCAAGGTTTAACTGTATGCATATTCTAAAATGTCATCTATTTGAGATCAGATAACCATAGTTATTAAGGCAGTAAGGTGAGGCGAGGCGCCCGAGGACTGCCTTACCTTTCAAGCGGTAAGGCGTAAGGCGAGGCAACGCCTTACAAAATGAAAGAATATTTTGTTAAAATTGCACTAGCACATTTAAAACAGTCTAACAACACATTTAAAGCCTAGTCCAACAACCCATATATATAAGTCCAGTCCAACAGCCTATTTAAAAGCTCACCAGGTTCGTTTTCCTCTCTTAAAACCCTAACCCTAGCAGCTCCTCTTCCACTCTTCAGCGGCCGCCACCTCTCTCTCTCTCTCTCTTCCCTGTCATCTCTTCCACCCCTCTGTGACTCTGTCTATAGTCACCTCCATGCCACCTGCTAGGGGTGGAATCGAGCTGAGCCAGGCTTGCTTGGCCAGTCTGGCAAGCTATAAATTTGGCTCCGCTCGAGCTCGGCCAAGCCACGAGCTGATGCGGCTCTGCTCACCCAAGCAACAGCAACCAGCAAGCCATCAATCATTTCAGTATTCACGTTTCAGTGAACTGGAGAAGAGAGGGACAAGACTAGCAGAATAGCAGATGACACCTTCATTGGAGCGAACCAGCGGCGGCGGGTGGACGGCAAGCGACCGGTGGGCGGGCGGCAGCGTGCTGCCCAGATCTGGCAGGCAGCTGGGATCTACCGATAGGCTGAGCGGCCAGCGCTCGAGCCCCGAGCAGGCGACGAGTGGGTAGCAGCCAACGGGCAGGCGAAAAGCGGCCGGCAGATGGCAGGTGGCCAATGGGCGCACGGTGGCACCGCACGGGGCGGCGGCAGTTGCCTACGAGGCTGCAAGCAGGAGCAGGCGAGCAGTGTCACAACGAGAGCGAATAGCCTACCTATGAGCTGCGGCTGGAGCCTAGAGATATGCTGCCTGCAGCCCTGCAAAACCTAATGGGCCTTTATTGGGCCAAGCCAACAAGCTGCTCACGAGCCAGCTCAGGCTCGGCTCGTTGGCTCTCCGAGCCGAGCCAAGCCACAGCAAGTCTGAGCCGACTCACGAGCCTCAAGCTCAGCTTCCATCCCTACCACCCGTGACACCGCCTTGCCGCCATGGCGATGTCTTGATAACTATTCTAGTAACTACCATTTGTCCACCCCTCTCACCCTCATGATTGGCTACGATCAATACTCTCTTCGTCTGACCAACTAGCCCAAGAACAAGACAACAGAGGACCCCATTTAAGAAAGAAACCCACTATTCAAAAATCCAGTTGATCTAAAAAGGAATATTTGCTCTTATGCCATAAAGTTGAGTGGTGTTTGCTCTTTTGCCATGCCCCATGTGTATGACAACTGAGCCCAGGGGCCACATGTCATACACTCATACGGGGCAAAAGAACAAATACCACCAACTTATGCGTGGCATAAGAGCAAATCTCCCATCTAAAAATGCCACCAGGAATAAGATGCCTTTTTAGAGACGCCTAAAGTCTAACGATTAGGATTAACAGATCAATCACATGCTACTTAGAAGCTAGGAATTTGTTAGGATTAGATGTTTAGAGAATGTGCTTAGAGAGTGATTCCAAGTTGATTTAGACAAATGGACAGTCTTTAGCAGAGAGATTTCAAGCATCATATGGGCAGCAAAATCTGCTTTGTTTATCATAAAACTGAAAAAACTAGGTCAAAAATATGCATACCCTACATTTCCACTACCAAGTTCCTTGCAATTCATATGATGGTGAAAAATAAGTCATATTATAGGAACTTACGACGACGAGTTGACAAGCTGTACCACCCTCTGCTTGTAAGAACGACATTGGTCCACAAGGTCCACGATTACCTCCTGTCTTAGACCCTGTGTATTCATTAGATTTAGCAAGTAGGAAACAAAAACATCCAAATTTCATTAAAAAGAAATCCTACACAAGCAATGGAAAAATGGTTAATTTTTTCCTGCACTATCTTTCTGCAAAATGCAAGTATATTGGTTATCTGATCATTTTATGAACCACACTATATGGGAAGAATACCTCTCTGTTACCAGGATCAATAGCATTCAACATCTCAGAAAGAACATCCATGACACCACGCGCATTCTGAATTTCTGTCACACTGGTGAGACAAATACCTTCCTTAGAAAAAAGGTAACTTTAAAACTTCAAGAAGTAATGCACAACTAACATAATAACATTGAAACTTTGTAACTGTAAGATTGGAAAGGAAACTAAAAGCAGTTGCTTGGCAAGTCCATAGAAAGGATAAGCTCTGAGTTGAAGGAAGGTAAATAAAGTCGAACTCCAGATAGGGATGCAATTAATTATTAAACTTCTAATACATCCATATTTTGTCCTAAATCCATAAATAGCGTCACATGGTTTTGTTTAGGGTAACATCCTACCAATTTCCTAGAAATTGATCATAGCAGAAGTGAAATCATACAAGTGCTGCAGTCCTAATTTAAATCATTCAAACTTAATTTTCGAAGGACATGCTATGGAGGGGTTTTGGGAACCCAAGCTTCGCAGCCAATAGTTGTGGGTAGCCATGGCTTGAGGTTGTTCCCCTCTCACCAGAAGATTAGATAGATGTGGCAGAGAACTTTCCCTCTTGCCGATAGAAGAGATAGGAGCGACAGAGAACTTTCCCTCTTGCCGATAGAAGAGATAAACGTGGTTAGGAACTTTGCCTTTGGCCGGTTTGCACAGAACAAGGGAAATAGATACTTTATTACTTGGCTTGGCTAAAACGCTAGCCCTTGATACATATACACTTCTTATAGATATAACTTTTAATCTGAAATCTAAGGACTTCTAATACAATACGATAAAGACTCCTACTTTAATCTACTAAAGGACTCTTCTTAATCTCTAACAGAAAACCTAACTTAGCTAACCACAATTTATCCCTATCCTGCTGCTACAGTGCCGCATGGGTACTGTTCACACCTATATCGGGCTAGGCCCATACCCATGACAGACAAGTGAAAATTATATAAGGAAAAAGGACATGTAATATGATAACCCTCAGTTTTTTCCTAACTCAAAAGTGCACACGTTTAAGGCCAAATTCTGCATTAGCTATGAACACATTAATTCCACGGTTGCGTGATAAAACGGGTTTCAACATTTACCTCAATGTAGGCACTTCTGGTGCTGAAGACGATTCAGGTGCATCTTGTTGACGGTCTGTATTACGTAGAGCTGGAGGATAATTCCGCAGAGGTTGAGTCTGTGGAGGAGTATAGATTGGCACAGTGCTCTCTGTTTTTTGAGGAAATACAGCTCCGGCACGCTGACAAATCGAAGTACAAATTAAGATAAGTTCTGGGCAGCTATACAATACGTAATCAGATAATTCTAAATTATCAGCTTAAACAAATAAAAAACAATCCATTTATTTTGTCCCCATTTTCTAGTAAAGAGTATATAAGGCGGAATAAATGCGGCTTGACCTGTTATTACTTTATGAAGTCGATATTACATATGGTAGAATTTTACAGAAGACAGAAAGAATTGTGAGAATAGTTTACAGCACATTAAGTAATACCAGGAGCTCTTGATATGCAACATAATATTGCGGATATCTTGCACGGGCACCACCAAAAGCTTCTTGCCAAGTGTCTATCAGAATTAGTATCTTCTCCTTTACATGATAATCAGGCTACATAAACAAAAGATAAATCAATATCACAATCATTTTTTTCAATTCAGAAGGACATTTAAAGTGTCATCTGACCTTTTTCTTGACTATCTTCACCATTTCATGGAGTATATCCCTCTCAGCAACATGCATATGAACAAAGTCTCCACAGTTTTTAATCAGTGTCTCCAGCAACTGGAAGATATAATAAATGCCATAATTCACCACATGCATATTTGGGTGCTCATTTTTAAGTATAATTAAACCTTCCACAAACTGTTAAATTAAATTATAGAACACAAGATTCAACAAATTCCTCTTCAAGATAAAAGCATGCCACGACAGGTCAAACACAGTAAAAAAGATAAATGCAGTAAAACAGCCCGTTATAAGGAAAGCCAACAAGGTTGCATTTAATAGGCCCATATGCTCTCCCTCTTGAACTCTGACTTTGCTTGTTGAATCAATGTTTTTCAATGAGGGGTATAACTCTCTTGATCAAGCAAATCCTGCTGACCAAGCAAAGAACATGCATGATTCCATTACTCACTACTCCAAAATCCATATGTTTGGTCCATCCTAACAACTTGGCATTCCTCAATCCTCATCATACCATCTCTATTATAATGACATTGAAGAACCCATCGTCCAAAAAATCATGATGCTGCAGCAGCTGACTGCAGCCCCATGATTTTTTTTAGCTTTACCACGCTGCCACTTGATTTTTACATGATTTCTCCAAATTAAAATGTTGAAACCAGAATGGCAAACTGACAATTGATGGATCAAGCTTCAAGATTATGCAATAAGAAATCAAGTCTACAGAATGGCACTTACTGTTAGTGAGAGAAGTTGGACCTTTGAGTTCTTGTGCCCAATGCGTTTCTTGACAGACTTCACTACATCTTTGGCTTGGCTGTGTAGATATTAACATACAAGTGAATATACTAGAAGTGAAAGTACCGTATGGAATAATAAAACTACATTATCAAGCATCAATATAACAAAAAGAAAAAGGGAGGAGCACATGAACAAAGTACAATAAGGAAGATAGCAGTTCATGATAATTTCAGACTGAAACTATCATGATTCGTCTAACACATTTGCCTTTGGTAGAGAGAAAATCAACACTGTGTGCCCACTGTGTATTAGTTGATTTAGTTCATGAAGACTACACTTAAAGTGCAAGGTCAAAAATCTTAAATAGCCCCTCCCAGCTATTAGCTGAAGAGAAGAAAAATAAAGCTCTGAAATCTAACATAAACATTACGACCACTGAAATTTCACAATGTTTCATTTATCCCTCTCCATAGTTCATTTCTTCTCATTTTTCCATGGCCATCAGAGTGTTAGTCACTGTAATTTAATTCAGCTTGGTTGACCATTTGACTTGTTTAAGGTTCTAGCCTGTCATGTTTGCATGTCAAGATGCAAATTTGCTTGTAAGTCCATTCATGGAATACAAATATCACCTATACTTGTGGTACAGTGAGGGCACAGAGCTGGCCATCTCACAAATAAATCCTCACTTTCCCCACCATGCCCAAATAAATCCCTCCATTGCTTTCACATGCATCACCCACAGTATTTTTGCCTGAAACCCCCAACTTTCAATTTTCTCTGCCTAGAGGAAAAAACAGTGCATCGCAGCTTCTACCCATCCATTATTTCCAACAATTACAGCAGCACAAAAACGATACCATGGCTACAGTCTTGCCCCGAGACAAGCACCAAATTCGCGAAGCGGAACCACCCAGCCACGCGCTCACAGAACGCTCCCACAGCGAGCACCCCGCCGCCGCCGCCGCAGCGGCGAGGCCGGCGGGGCCGATAGGGAGCAACCAAACCGAATACGCCGAAACAGAAGAAGAGAGGGGGGGGAGGAATCGCTCACGAGGGGTCGTGGTTGAGGATGTCGCAGATCTCGAGGTTGAGCGACCAGTCGGGCCCGATCAGTGACTCGCTCGTCGCGCGGTCCACCAGCACCGAGTTCGGCATGGCGGCGGATGCGATCGATGCCCTCCTCCTTCAGGCTGCTCGGTGGCGAGGGAGACGGCGGGGGCGGCAAACCCTAGCCGGCGGGCGAGACCGGCGGGCGAGCTCCTCCCCTCTCCGTAGATCGAGATCGAGATCGCTGCCGGGTCGATCAATACGCCCTCCTTACCGCCGTTGGATTCGGGACAGCTGGTCGACACGTAGTCGAGCAACCGCCCTCGAATCTTCGGTGGCATCTCTTACCAGCAACAAACCCGGTCGGACCGATTACTACCCAACCACCGGCCCGAAAACCGGATCCACCAAAAAAACCGGGCGGCCCGACCGGTGGTTTTCGGATGGGCCGGCCGCCTCACCACGACCACCGAAATTCTCTGCGACGGAAAAATGAATAAACAATCGCCCTCCCCCTTCCTCCCCACTCTCCGTCTCCACCCGTCGCCCGTTGCGGTGTCCATCCTTCCTCGCCGCTCTCCCTCCGCGCTTCGTCTCAGGTGAGTGATACCGACCGTCCCCGCCGGCCTCCTCCTCCCTCCTCCGCTCCTCCCCCTCCTCTGCGCCCTCACGATCGGCTCCAGATCTAGTTAATCTAGTTAGCGGGTTGTGTCCTGTGGATGGGCGTGGGCGATCGCTCATCGGTGCTCATGCGTTTTTTTCACGGATTTACATGGCATTGCGTCTTTGTTCGTATTCAGTATATCTCTATTCCTTGCAGGAAAAAAAATGAGCTTGTGTTCTTTATTCCACCATTCATGCATTGCAGGGTTATACGTGACAATTGTGTAGGTGGTTGTCTATGGATGTTCACTTTATTAGTGCTTAGACCAGAAGATGCTAGGATGGTGTAGTCCGATACGCATTGACAATTTGGCTTTAACCTCTTCTGCATTCCAATTCGGACACTGCCAATCATTCACTTCACTTGCTTCACTGTTCTGTCAAAAATCTATGCTTGGAGTTAAACCTTGCAGAAAATTTGGAGCTTCTTCACAGAATTGTGTAATTATGAATTCCTTTGAGCAATTTGGCATTTTCCCCTTTGTCCTATTTCTTTCAGACTCAAGTGGTCAAGTCCGCCAAGTGGAACTGACATACCTAAAACATTTCAACTGAAGACAACGGATGATTTTCCATTGTAAATTATAACCTTGCCTACACTGGTTTAGTTGTATCAAAAGACAAAAAGAATAGTTTGCACATATATATAGCACCGACTGAGCTTTTGATAGGATATTTATCATAAAACGTGAAGACCGATATATATTTAAGTATATCCTATAGTGGTCTTAACTGAAATGAATTGAATATGCTTTTTTTGTGTGACAACCGTCATGGATATGTGCCTAGAGGCTGAGGCTCACAACCTAGCCCAATATAGGTGTAAACAGTACCCGCACGGTACTGTAGCAGCAGGTTAGGAATATTTTAGATATAGATTAGATTGAATTGTGATCTATTTCCTATATTTTAGAGATTACCTTATTGAGAGTTAAGTCATGCCATCTATATAACGATGGATTATATCTCTATTTCATTACGCAATGAAGAAGTAATCTAATCTCTCCCCAATGTTCATCATCCCGGTCTAAAGTCCTTCTCTCATCCCTAGCAACCGACGCCGCCTGGCTATCCTCCTGGCGGTGCTTATCTCGTCATGAATCTAGTTCATAACAACAACAGTTGAGTTACTTTATACAATTGTCTGACAACAATTCAGAGTTAACATTGTAAATATATAGATACTTTAGGAAAATGGAAAAAAGAAAGTAAGACAAACAATCATTTCCATGTGCCTCTTTTAGGAACTCTCACCTGCTACTTGAAAAAACAGGTGTTTCACTTTCTTGTTGAAATGTCACTGCACAGCTTGGTATGGTTGCTTAGGATGTACAAATAAAAATGCGAAGTCACTGCACAGCTTGGTATAGTTTTTTAAGACCTTCAAGTTCACAACTATTTTTGCAGGTTGCTAAAATGGATAAGCTCAATGGTTCTGCACGTCTTATGATTGTTTCAGATCTTGATCATACTATGGTGTGTGTCTTTCAACTCATATTTTGGACTTGTTGAGAGCTAATTATTGCCTGCTTTAGGTAATGTTAATGTTCAATCTTTTTTAATTAAAACTTGTAGGTTGATCATCATGATGAGGAGAACTTGTCCTTGCTTAGATTTGGTGCCCTGTGGGAGTCTGTTTACTGTCAGGATTCTCTACTTGTATTTTCAACTGGAAGATCACCTACATTGTATAAGGAATTGAGGAAAGAGAAGCCTATGCTAACTCCAGACATCACTATCATGTCGGTGGGCACTGAGATAACATATGGCGAGGCAATGGTTCCTGATGATGGCTGGGAGGAATATCTGAATAATAAGTGGGACAGGAATATTGTTATTGAAGAGACAGCTAAGTTTTCTGAGCTTAAACTTCAGGCATGTTCAACATTTTGCCCGACTGATTTCTATTGATTTACATTTTTTGATAATTTGAGGGGTAAATAACATGTAACATCGTTTTATTGTCATACATTGGCATGGATACAGTCAGAAACAGAACAGCGTCTGCATAAGGTCAGCTTTTATGTTGACAAAAAGAGTGCTCAGGAAGTGATAAAGTCTCTCTCCAAGAATCTGGAGAAACGTGGGGTGAGGCGGCATTTGTCTTCATGCTATCTTGGTTCGGTTTTGTATAAATTCTTATGATTTGTTTTCATATTATATTAACTTCTCCATTTCCTGTAAACAGCTAGATGCTAAAATAATCTACAGTGGTGGCCAGGACCTTGATATATTACCTCAAGGTGCTGGAAAGGGTCAGGCACTTGCATATTTGCTCAGGAAGTTAGGCTCATGTGGAAAACCACCCAACAATACTCTTGTTTGTGGGGACTCTGGTAACGATGCAGAACTATTCAGCATCCCTGGTGTACATGGTGTCATGGTCAGTATACAATATATTGCAGGAAGTATAAACCAAAATTCATGCCAGATTGAATGAAAGTTTACTGCGAATGTTTAGGTAAACAATGCCCAAGAGGAACTACTTCAGTGGTATGCAGAAAATGCAAAGGATAATCCTAAAATTATTCATTCATCTGAGAGGTGTGCTGCTGGTATTATAGAAGCTATTGGACACTTCAAACTAGGACCTAATGTTTCTCCAAGAGATGTGGGGTTCCCATATGTCAAGGAGGACCCTATCAAGCCTACAGATGCTGTTGTAAAGTTTTATGTTCTCTATGAGAAGTGGCTTAGGGCTGAGGTTCCAAAATCTGATTCATTTATAGATTACTTTAAAAATATCACTGTAAGTACATAACTTCCCACTTTGAGTTCTCTTTAAAATAATTTCTTACCATTTGTCAGACTTGTTTTTATCTCTCACCTGTTTATTTGGCATACTATTTTAGTTAACATGTAATCCATCTGCTTGTCTACTTTAAAAAACTCTCAGGGCCTTTTAATTTTGAAAAATGTCATGTTTCCATTTAAGAGTGAACACGTGTGATATATTAGCATATTATTGTTTCCAAACTAATTCATATTTATCTCTGGTGTTTCTTAGCATGCAAATGGTGTTATTATTCATCCTTCTGGGCTTGAATGTTCTCTCCATGCATCCATTGATACATTGGGTTCATGTTATGGTGACAAACAAGGGAAAAAATACCGAGCGTGGGTAGACAGATTATCTGTCTCACAGTCTGGTTCAGACAGTTGGCTGGTGAAATTTGACTTGTGGGAGACAGAAGGTGAATCCTTAGAATTCTGTAGAATAATTGAGTTACCTTCTTATGCTATTTTATATACTTTGTCGAAATTGTATTAATGTTTTCTTGCACATTTTTTGTTTGTTCAATCAGTATTTTTCCCTTATAGTTTTCTTTATGTCTTGTAAATTCAATCTATTGATTTTGTTGTGTGCTGTACTACATGCCCATACACCTTAGTTTATATGTAGGTACTACGTTATGAAAAGATTGATAATAGATTCACATAACACTTCGCAACAGTACATACAAATGTCAGAAGTTTGAGTTGATTATTCATTAATCATATCCTTGTACATTTTGAAAATAACAACTGGTTCATCCAGTTCGGGTCTTTGAGAAAGTACAGTTGTATTCTGCAGTCTAGTCCAATTGATTTGCAAAAAAAAGAACTAAAATGTAAAATCCAAAGATTGTTAGGGAGGTCCATGATTTAAGACGGACCTTTTTAAATTTGTTTCCAGGGTTTATCTCTTTCTTTATTATTATTGTAAAATTCATTTACTGATGCTAGAATTGAGAGTTGTGCTTTGTTCAGTTTTTGCAATTCAGAAATATGCTTTCAAGTTACGTTTTGTGCCTGCTGAAATTTGAGTAAGGGATGCAAGTGGATTGTACTTTCAGATATTTAAGAACTTGGTCAAAATTTCAGAGAAGGAATGTTGAAATATTTTATATTGGATTAAATTCTGGGCTGTTATACCCAGCTGGGAAGGAGGCAAACCAAAACCAAGAAGAGAGAGCCACTTGACTCAGTTAGGGGCAAAATGACCCTACAAGTGGCCCCATTGAATATGAATGATTAAAGTCATTAAACTATGTCCAAATTTTATGAAGACTGGCATCAATAGCATTATATTCTTTGGAGTGACATTTTTTTAGCTGCTAAACTTTGCAGTGGCAAAAACCCAGAAAACCATTTAATATTACAGCACAAATTGATTATGGTTCCACTGGACTAAAATTTCGAGTATGTTATCTCTGGATTTCCATATTTACCTGAATACCTTATTGGA
>KE372282.1:555207-568562 GCA_000418225.1 Zizania latifolia
TTGGTTCAGATGCTCATGCTGCCAAGTGATATATGAGTTGCGTTAGCTTGTCTTGTTCTCTGTTCTATATATAATATAGAAGAGCACAGTACATAGCCTTATTTGACATTCTGTAATTTTTTATTTTAATATTTTTTGGCAAATGATTCTCAACCAAAAGTTTAATAACATTTTTCCTACTTTCAGGTGATGCGCTCTTGTGCTGTCTGACAAGTCTTTCACTGAATCCAAAGGTACATCATCTCTGTTCAGCCCAAAACTTGACCCCCTCCTACACATATGTGTATCATTTATAAGATTAACTTTGATACTTTTGTTCTCTGATATCAGCCTGAAACCCCTGCGGGCTTCCTGGTAACACATATCCACAAAACATGGCTCAAAGGATACTCGTCAGCGGATGAGCAGTCCTCCAAGCTTTAAACCTTTTTCACCCCCCTGAGCACACGGAAGGAATTTACTTGAGGATAAATAATGAAACTACTCGTCTGAGAATCTGCTCTTCTTATTTATATTGTTAACTTGTTCAAAAAAAAAAACTACAGTGGAGGATGTCCGTAGCGGACATGATACCTCCTTGTTTGATGTGTCAGATACTCAGATAAATGGTATCCCTCATGACTATCGTGAGAAGATAAAGTTAACGATCTCAGTATTCTATCTTCGATAACTATCGCTATGATCTTACACAGAGTTCAGAGTTAAGATCTCGCTCGTGCTCATTTTCATTATGATTCCCAGCAATGTTACAAGAGTGCGAAGCATCACAGCAGCTGAACTGCTTCAACTCGAACTCGATCACTCGTGCTGCTGATGCTGTACTTGCATAGCTTAGCTGCTTCAGCTCCATGTTTCAAGCCATCCCAAGTATGGACCGGTTCCTTGGGCTCGGCAGGACGGGTCCATGGTTCGCGAAGTCCATGGACCGGTGTCTTGGGCTAGGCGCGACGGCGGTGCCGTGGCCCGCGAGCTCCGCCGAGCGGTGTCTCGGGCTCGGCGCCACCGGCGGGTGGCCGGCGAGCTCCGCGGACCTGCTTCTCGGGCTGGGCACATGGACAACGAAGTCCACAGGCGGCTTCGGGCTCGGGCACACCTTGGTCTCCCCCCGCGGCCACTTCTTGGTGCTCCGCCTCCGCATCAGCAGCTTCACCAGCTGCCCGATCTGGTCGCGCGGCTCGTGGCTGGAACTTGCGCTTGTCGTCGTATGGCCCGCTGTTTCCTTCTTCTCGTGCTCGAAGGAGGTGACATTGGCGGGCGCTTCGTCTGCGGCGACGGGGTTGGAGACGGGCATGGGCATGTGCATGGCCGCCTCGGTGTCGAGAGTCGTAGTTGGCTCGTCGTGGTTGGCTTTCTTGAACCTCGCCGTCGTGGCTAGAGCGTCGACGGCGCCGACGACACCCTCCACCCTCGCGCATATCTCCAGCAAGAGGGATGCGGCGGCGAAGAGCGGCAGCGCCTCGATGAGCGGCGGCGGCGATGCGTCGTTTCGCTCGTGCTCTGCCTGTGATGATGACGCCGCTTCTTCCTCCAGTATCGCGGCGAGGCACCTCAGCTCGTCCCTTAGCTCCTGCGCGGCGGTGTTCATGTCCCCCACGATGAGCGCGAGGCGTCCGGACCGCGTCATTGATGTGACGGAGCCTGACGCCTCGCGGAGCACGGTGGCGCAGTGCCGGCCCAGGGCGGCGCCGGCGCCGGCGAGGTGCTTCTTGACGTGCGCCGGCGTTTGGGCCCCCGCGCCGACGCATGCGGTCAGGGCGTCGATGCAATACGCGCAGCAGCGCATGGCTGCGCTGACCTTCTGGTACTGGCCGTACGGGTGCCGGAAGCCGAACTTGCCGTGGCCGGGCTCCCACCTCGCCAAGTTCGCCAGCGAGTCCTCCAACGCTTTGGCATTGAGCACGGCCCTGTACCCCTGCGCCTTATCCGACAGCACGGCGGCGGCGGCGTCGTCGTCGGTGTGCTCCGCGGAGAAGTAGTCCTCGACGCAGGCCTCGACGGCTCCGGCGAGCTTGTCCATGTTGCGCGCGACGAGCACGTGCAGCTCCTGGCCCGCCCAGACCGGGAATACGAAGGTGCAGACGGCGAAGCAGATGAAGGCCCCGATGGCGATGGTGGTGAGACGCTGCTGCGCCATGCCCACCAGCATGTCGACGCGGTACCCGGACACGGCGACGAGGCTGTAGGTGAGGATGAAGATGGTGACGCCGTAGTCGAACCGCGCTTTCAGAGCCGGGATGAACCGGGAAAATGTCGCCGCCGCGGCCAAGACGAACAGTGAGCCACCGACGATGAAGGGATTTAGTTCCTTGCCGAACTGGGTGGCCACCCAGTGCACGCCGAGCGCCAGCGCGCCGCCGGTCACCGTCGCCATTGCTCTGTTCAGCCCCTTGTACAAGCATCCACCTGCACAAACCATCCGTACCATCGCCACATCATTCATGTTCATTTCTTTCAGTCTTTCACGAATGGAGAATGCATCTTTCTAGCTAGGCTACGGCGCCGAGCGAGTCGAGTACTCACCGACGGTGTACTCGAAGACGACGACGACGGTGAGGACGGCCCACATGGCGGTCTCGCCAGTGAAGACGTAGAGCGGGCGGACGTAGTAGAAGACGGAGCACAGCGTGAGCGCAAGCGCCACCTTGAACGCGTGCACCACCCTCCTCGGGTCGTCAGCGCCGACCTTCCACGCCGTCCTCGCGAACCCGGTCGCCCAGTGCAACGGCGCCGCCAGCCACGACAAGATCCACGCCGCCGCCGGAGAGCAGCACGCCCGCCGCCCGCCTTTCACGTTCTCGTGCTCCCCGGCCGCCACCTCCTCCGCGCCGGCCGCGGTCACCGTCACCCTCCACTCCGCGCATCCGGACTGGTATTGCTCTGCTGCGCCGGCGACCGCCATGGGAGCAACAATCTTGTGTGCTCTGTGCTCAGTTAGCTTGGTCGATCGATCGATGGATGGAGCTCGCCTTGGAATGATCGATGCTCTTGCATGGAGGCCTTATATATAGGTGAGGTGAGGAGGTGAGATTAAGAATGAGGTTGAAAAACGTGGTAGCTGACGTAGTTCACGTGTCACATCCACACTTTGGTCAGCTGACGATACTCTCGATTTATTATTATAAGTAAGCTATTACACGCTATCCCTCACTCATATAATATTATAACATCGGACTAAATTTAATATTTAATAGGACAACAAATCTAAACATTATCACTCTATAAAATATTAAATATAATATTATAGGACGAAGAAGTAAAATACGGTCAATAAAGCGATCGGCGATGTAAGTGCGTTGAAGCTGCTAGCAACCATGTATAGGTCAAACGACAGAGATACTCATATGTTAAGTTACTACCTCTGTCCTAAACGATGGCACGATACCTGGCCTAAACGATGAGTTTGGTGTTGTCTACGCCATCGTTCCGAGTTTGTAAGACGGTCCTCATCGGTGAGATCGTCGACGAGCTCATGTTCACGGTCTCACGTACTAGTCTAGCAGCACGTCCTCCCACTCTCCTAGTGCATGGGCACACGGCCATGGCTCTAGGTGTCGTCGCTCACCCGTCGGTGCCTGGCCATCCACTGGATCATCTTGTTGTAGCCTATGTCTAGTTGTATAGGACTAGAAGGTTGTCTGTTTAAACAGACTGATGTGGAAGCTGTGTGGAGAAGTAGAGAGATCCATTGCCTCCACCGAAACGTAAAAAATGTAAAAATGTTAATAGAAATTTCTTGGACGTAAGTAAAGTTTTCGTGGATCCATCGGAACTCGATGAGTGCAATTTAGGCCTATGACATCAAACACTCACATCTTGGCTAGCTTAGCAAACATCTTTGTAAATAAGAAAGCATTGTCACACATATATATTCTCAGATCTGAATATCTGATCGAGGCAACATACACGGGTGGGATTGGGTGGCAACATCCAACACACACCATGACACCATCATTTTTTTTTGTCTCTGATGATCTCTTTCTGCCGCGTGCACCTCGTTTCCGATCCGCGGTTGACGACTGACGAGAGAGCTGCAAGGCAGGTCTCTCTGAAGTAATGCGACTGACACGTGGATCCTACCTGCTGTGTCCCTGTGGGGCATACATGTCACCGACAGGATATATATGTTTTCAGGCATTTCAGCTGCATCAGTTTGAGGACACGCGCTTTCCTCTGAGCAGACTGAGAGTGCGAGCAGTTGCACTCGTATTGTTTCATGGAGTGGTTGAACCCTAGCTTGTTGCTTACCTTGTGATGCTGTTTTTGTCACCTTTATTTTAGTATTTTATGCTCTCGCGTGATCCTCTTCTGCTCTGTTTTTTGCATGTCCTGTTATATTTATGATTCATCCTCTCCCCAGGAACACCCTGGAGATATATTTTTTCTGACAAAGATTCCTCGTGCAGGAGGTACGGCCATGTTTTTTACTCTAATATATTTGATAATCTCCCACATGAAAGGAGCATTTCTTTTGTTTGGAAATTAGATGTGCTACCAGTCCTGCAAAATGGGCGATGATGAGCAGCACTAATTCCCACTAACACACAAGAGTACGTAGTAGTTTAGAGTTGTTCATGCTATCTTACGAAGCCAAGTTAATCATTTGGAATTTAGTTTCATAAGTTAGGATCATAAATACTATTATAAATTCTCAGTGCTGATAAGTATATATAGTACCAAAAGGTGGAAGGCAATGACGATGAATGCAGAAAAAAGACCAATCTTTCTAGCTTATTATATTCAGAATATAGCTAGCTACCTAAAGATGATGGTTTTCATTTCTGACGTTGCTTTACTACGCCTGTTTTGAAAGTTCATGGATTATATATACATCGATGAAAACAGAGCATATGAATATGAGATGTTTAATCTTCTCACGCAATATTCTCTCTGATTTTATAATTCTTGATGTTTTAGACATATTCTCATATATTTAAAAGCAATTAATTATTATATATATTTCCTATTTTACCCGTATCAAATATGGTTGTCGTCATGGATTATATATACATCGATGAAAAAGTGATTAATAGATCACAAAACCAATAACTTGACCAATAGATAGTCCCGAATTTCACGAGACAGAAATTTTCCCAAAATCGCATGAGAAGTGGATGTCACCCAACAATTCTCTGGGAGAGATTATTCTTACGTTTGCATACTCCCCTGCTTTTGCACTACCTGCTTAACAACGTAAAAGACTATACACTGGGTATACATGTATTCCATATGCACTGAGTTACACCCACACTAGCAACGTACATCTATGTCAACGATCAAAAAATTTAATAATTTGCTACTCTCGATAACCTTTTGGCTATAATATCACTACGAACTAATAACATATAATCATAGATTAATAACATATGAATAGATTATGATAATAAATTATCAAAACTCTTATCAAATGTCACTGCCATGCACTACAATGATCTATCTGCGCTGCTCGTGTCCCTGCCCCTCCTCCTTTCCGGCGGCACCACGCTGTCGCCGCCAAAGTCCACCGACATTGCTCCCACCACCGCCGGCCTCCCGTATGCCTGCAGCACCAGCACCGACGCTGTGGTCTGGATGTCCTTGGACGCCAGCAGGTCTCCGATTGGACCCAGCTCCGGGCACTCGCTCCACTCCGCCATCCCCGCCGTCAGCGCCGTCGCCCCGGGCACCTTGCCAACCACGAACAGGTCCTTACCCATCGCCTCCACGATCTGTATCTCCGCCACCATCTCGTTCGCGTTGAACACGCCGCGCTCTCGGTACTCCACGGTGGCGCCGCCGCCCTCGTTCGCCCTGTCCAGAAACTCCCGCAGGCATCCGTCGTCGGCTTTGCGCTCTTTCAGCGCGTCGAATTCGCTCGCCGTGAAGCTGCCGCCCTTTTGGGCGAAGCGGAGCATGGTCAAGTCGATGGCCGGGTTCTTCACCATGCGCGTGGCCAGCGCGGCCACCTCGCGGTCGTCGCTCCCGCCGAAGAAGATCGCCGCCACGCGGTACCCTGCCCCGGGCACGGCGCCGAGGCCACGGTCGACGAGGATGCCCACCGTGCACGGCGAGAAACGCTGGACGCTGCGGTTCAACGCGTGTATCGCCTGGTGCGACACCTCCATGCCGCCGTCCACCGACCGGTGCTTGTGGAAGGGGAGCAGCATCAGCGCGGAGTGCTGGTTCTCGGCGGCCGCGGTGATGTCCTCGTGCATGGACGCATACGGCGAGACGGCAGCCATGGTGCGCGCCGAGACGCCCACCGCTTGCTCCTCGTACGCCATGAAGGCGTGGGCGATGTGCTTGAACTGCATCTCCACGTGGCTTCGGCCATGGGCGGAGGAGTCATAGGAAGACGACGATGGTGCCGACGCGTTGATGAGGAGGAGGGCGGAGGACCGTCCGGCGAACTCGATGAGCTGGAGGGCGTGGACAGCGACAGGGCAGCGGCCGGAGGGCGAAGTGATGTCGAGGAGCGTGAGCAGCGCGGGGACGTCGCGTGGCACGTGGACGCAGGTCAGGATGCGGAGCTCCGCGTCGGGGTGCGGCCACGCGATGGTGCGTCGCTTGTAGAAGACGAGGCGGCGCGCCGGCTTGACGACCATGGCAAGCAGAGGGCTCACCATCGCCGTGATCAGCGCCGACATGAACACCAGCACCGTGAACGACTGGTTGCTCATGATCTACACACAAACGAGTAATTAATCACGATGTGCATGAAAATTAACAACGATTAATGAAGCAATGAACCGCTAAACTTAAGTTAATTGTTAGAGTACCTGACATTTCAGAGTACATGGTATACTGTGTGTGTGTGTATATATATAGAGAGAGAATTATATATATATATAACTACATTAGAATCTATGGTAGTTGAGCATATCAAATAGAATTATATTTATATCTAGTCATTTCAAAAAATCTTCTTCACACTGCACAAAAATTCTAATCAATGCTGATTTGATAGTGGAATATTATAGAGTGGTATATGTGTCGTATCTCTAGACATGCTTGCACGTCATAAGTTATAAGTCACACGATTTTTCACGTGTGTATGGTTACCCACAACCTTTGACTCTTATCATCTTATCTCGACACAATTCTTAATGAATAACCAATGCTATTATTTTAACTTCACTTTACGAAAACTTGTAATATATATTTCATATTTTAAATGACTTTATATAAAAAGATTGTGAACTTTCTATATTTAAACCTGGTCAAATTTAAAGAAGTTTGACTGTGAAATGTAGGTAATAGCATTGGAATGAAGGGAAGAGCTAAAGATAAATGGGCTGGCTGAACTTTGGGCCCCAAGTGCATGGTCACCCCTTTCGATTTTCAGTGGTTGACTTCATGGACTAGTGTATTATCTGCTGCTAGTGTTGTTGCTATTTTATTTTTCTGATAAGAGATCGGTTTACATCACCCACCATCATCGTTGACTTCACGTATCATTGCTTTCACTCTAGTTGTTCCACGTGTTTTTAGCTCGATCACTCGATCGAGCATCAGATCTCTCTATGATGGATATTCTTCGACTATACACATACCACACCATTGAGATTTGTGTTGTTATTGTATTGTCTCCTCAGGTAGTAGTGTTGCTGCTCATGGTCTGTGTCCACCACGTGTCATCATCGATGGATCATCAACCGATGTATCGACATTCAGCTACTGCTCTGTCGCTACCTCGAGTCGTCACGTTGCCACTCTTATCATCTCCACCGTCATTTCGATCATCGTAAGCCACTTAGGTTTTTCTTTACCTACTTTGAGCACCGTCGTCGCATCTTCTACCCACTGCCATTGTCGTCACTCTTAGCCACTATTCAGCTGCCAATACATTGGCTTAATTGCTTCATCTTCATCAATTGCTCCGTATCACCAATGTTCTCATATCTTATCTGATCAACTACTTCAGTCTTCTTCGATAATAGAGAGTTGCATCGGCACTTCTGTCTATGCCACTTTGCGTCGCGATCATCCTAATTAGAGGCCTTTTCTGCTAGCCACCTTCCATAATGGTTCAATGTTCATGATAGTCCCTTCTCTTATCCACGTGATATTGAAAACACCATTGTGCATATTTGTTCAAATTCATCCTTAGGTCTGAGAATCCCAATGTGACGTCTCGTCCTCAACAAGTTCGATAGAATTGGTTTTTGGGTAATCTTCCTCGTGACTGTCTCGATTGTGTTGTTGTTTTCATCCTCGGTGCATTCTTGTGCACCTTGATTTGAGGGCGCCTTCATGTGCATGCATGTATAGATAGCTAAACGGGTCACCCGGCACGGGCCGGCCCAGCCCGGTCTAAGCATGGCCCGTTTATTGATAGGCCGGCCTGGCACGGTTATGTAGCGGGCCGTGCCGTGCCCGCCCGTGGGCCAGACAGTGAGCCAGGCACGGCACGGAGAAGGTTTAGCCGTGTCGGGCCGGCCCGTTTAACAGCAAAAAAATTTTCCCGGCCAGGCGCCCAGCCGGTCATTGCTTTTCGCGCCGCGTCGCCTAGTTATCCGCAGTGACCAGCGCTAGTCGCCTCGTTCTCCGCACTTCCGCAGTCCAGCGCATGCATGGCCCCACAAGAACGTACGACACTGGCCAGGTTCTTCGTGCAGTCGCAGTGGGCCCCATGCTTGGGCAGTGGCGCAGTTAATGGCCAAACGAGAGAAAGGCGTGGCCGCGTGGGCAGCCTGGTTCTCTGGCTCTCTGCACGAAGTGGCAGCATGCAGCATGCAGTGGACCCCATGCGTGGGCAGTGCATGTGCATGTGCGGCTAATTAGCACATCTTTTGCCCTTTGATTGATGTGAATGATACTAATAAATGTGATTAGTGAACACTAATTAACGGGCTAACCGGGCCTAGCCGTTAAACGGGCCGTGCCCGGGCCGGCCCATCGTGCCGGGTAGCGGCCCAAGCACGGCACGGAGCTCCATGCCGGGCCGGCCCGGGCCCGTTTAGTAACGGGCCGTACCGTGCTTGGGCTGGACCAAAAAACCGTGCCTCGGGCTGGCCCAACGGGCTCGGGCCGTTTGGCCATCTTTACATGCATGCGTGATCACCTTCCTAACACTTCTTGTACGTGGCTTGGCTCTTCGTTACCATCACCTGACTTTTGGCTATATCAACCATGTCTACTTTACGTGCAACTATCTCAACCACGGCTCCATAATTGTAGTATTTTCCTCTCCCTATAATTCAAAGTTAATTTACCTTTTTATTCCTTGCAATGTTGAGGATGACGAGCTCGATGACCCCCTTGGTGTTGAGCAACAGCCCGATGGACGTGCCGTCATGCAGCGGCATGCCGAACACACCGGCGACGACGACCGCCGCGGCGACCTTCAAGACGGCCGAGCCCATGGCGGCGACCATGAGCAGCACCGCCGACTGTACGCTGGTGATCTTGGAGATGTCGGTGCGTAGGCCGCTCAGGGCGAAGAAGAGAGGGAGCAGAGTCCCCACCACGAAGTCCTCCACTTTCTCCACTAGCGCCACCCCGACCGGCCCGTTGGGCACGGCGAGCCCGAACACGAAGGCGCCGAAGATGGCGTGCGTGCCCCCGGCGTCCGCCGCGAGCGCAGCCACCATGACGCCAATCAGCACCGAGCACTCGCGGACCTCGCCGACCACCTCTCCCTCGGCCGCGCGTCGCGCCAGCCGCAGGAGCATGGGCCGGACCACGAGGTAGCTCGCGCCAAAGATAGCGACGCCCGACGTCAGCGTCCATATCGTCGGGAGCAGGCCGCAGTGCGCGGCCCCGAGCGCCGTGGCGACGGTCAGGCCGGCCCAGGAGAACGTGTCGTTGATGAGGGACGCAGAGAGCGTGAGCTGGCCGACGTCGGTGCCGGCGAGCTTGAGCTCGGCTATGTTGCGCGCGAGCACGGAGAAGGCGGTGGAGGAGAACGTGGCGCCGAGGAAGATGGGGAAGGAGAGCGTGTTGAGGAAGTCGGTCTTGTCCTTCCGGGAGTCGTCGGTGCTGATGGCGACGTAGCCGGTCACGGCGCCGACGAGGAACGGCGGGAAAGCACATCCGGCGGCGAACCAGAAGCTGCGGAGGCCGGCGCGGGTGATGGTTGGCACCTCGATCTCCACGCCAACCGTGAACGTGTAGTATATCAGGCCAAGGAGGGCCATGGACTCGAGGACAAAGAGGCTGCGGATGGGAAAGACAATGTTGGAGAAGTGGGGGAGCCGGCCGAGCAGGGATGGGCCGAGTAGGACGCCGGCGAGGATCTCGGGGATGTAGCGCGGGAGGCGGAGCGGGGAGAGGAGGAGGGTGACGCCGCGGGTGGTGGAGGTGATGAGGAGGACCTGGAACAGGAGGAGCGGCATGGAGAAGTCGAGCGGGCTGTCGCCGGTCCAGACGCCGCCCATGGTGATCTTGTTCGGGTAGAAGCACATCAGGTCCGTCTTGTCCTCCGACATCGTGTGGTTCCATAGCTCCGCCAGAGGGTCGGTCACCACCGCCGCCGCCATCGATCGATCGATCGATTCCTTTGCTATCGACTCAACTCCGGCGATGGGTGGTGATCCACGGACGGAGTGATGAATTCCACCCAGGGAAGAAAGAGGAAGGCGACGGATGAGAGGAAGAGCACTACCATGCAGCTTGCTAAATTTGCCATCTTTACTAATGTGGCTGAACTGCAGCTTGCTAAATTTGCCACACAATACAAGCGAAAGCGACGTAAAAATGGTATTCTTAATCTATTCTTTTATTAGTCTCGGTACCCGGATTTTCTTTCTTACTTGATAGCTAGTCATCTCAATTTGCACATTATAAATAAACCAAGCCGCTCGATGAAGTTTTTTTAATCAAAAATTTAGTATTTGAATTTTAGCCTGGTTGTTTTACTCAGAGTAATTCTGTTGAATTAATACCGAAATTGTCCCAACAGGATAGCATCAATTCTGAGCAATATACCATGCCATCTCTGCAGATGAGCAAAAAGTACAAGAAATTCACTGAATCTGCATTTCAGACAAACATACCAAGCATGCAAGCAGCATCCGGATCAGGAAGAAAGGTTTATCTTGTTTTATCACGGATATCTACAAGCAGCTTCAGTAGTAGAAACATAGCATATTCAGTCACAATACATACAGGCTACATGGCAGGATTAACATGAACTTGCTTCAACAGAAGCACACAGCAGCAGCAGCAGCCACACATGCTGCTAGCAGTAGGACGCAGCACAGCCTTGCAATCAGAGAACCCGAAAAGACGCCTCCCTTCTGAATAAAGTCTCCCTGGGCATCTTATTCTAGTTCTGCTTCTTAGGCTTGGCAGGGCCTCTGGGTATCTTGCTCAAAACCTTGGCATCCAGCACCTCATAGTGCTTGCAGGCCTCAGTGTGCGCCCTTCCGGCAAAGTGGTCTACCTTGTCCTGGTACTTGTCATACAAGATCGGCAACGTGTGGAGCATCAGAACAGCTGTTTGTAGCATCAGATTGATCAGTTTTGTAGCTGAGGATGATGACACAGGTTTGAAAAGGTTTATCACATTAAGAATGCATTACCAACATATATCAAGGTGAGGAAGTCGCAACAGCTTCCTACTTCTGAAAGAACCCAGAGAGCAACGATCACCTAATATGCACAAGAACATTGTTAAACGATCTTCAAGTAACAACCAGAGCAAGGAAAATCATGAATAGGTCAGGCTCTAAGATGGAAGCATACACCCAGAAACTTCTTCAGATCATGCCCCAATGCAATCTCCCGAAACAGGTGAAGTGCTCTGTTTATGTCATTGCGGAATGCTCGTGACACATTCACAGCGACATCTTCAGGAATCTGTACTACAGGAATATTTGGTGGACTCCTGAAACAGGAACACTCAATGTAAACAACATGCAAGTAGTACTAACAAGAACATGCGGGAATCAACATGCATTGAACTCACTTCTTGATAAATGTGGTAGCTTTTGACCACAGGAACAAGATGGCCAGTGCACCAATCATCACATGAGATATCAGAGTTAAGAGATGGTAATCAAGCACTTCAAACAAAACCCATATGACAGTTGCACCACCAATCACTACAGCAGATGTCTTCTTGTTTTTCCATAATAGTACATCAGCAGCTGCCCAGAAAATATAGATTAGAATGTTTTTAATGCATTTATCATGCATAAATTTCATCTATATTATTGCACGACAATATTGGCATACTTCATAAAAGTAGGGCTATTGCAGGTACAGAAGAAAAAATATTTTCAGCTTTACACATATCAGCTGTCTTGTGCACAATGAACTAACCAAAAGTTTTTCAACCAACAAGAACAACCCTGTGCAAACCTTGTAAGAAATGATTTTCAAAAGAGAGATATAGAATCAGCTTAGAGTTGGAAGCCCAACCTCACATACATTCTACATAGAACTAACAAAAAAACTGCAAAAATTTAGGTAAAAATCATGTTTTTCTTCAAAAGTTAGCCCTTGCTTTCATTGAAAGCAAATTTGAGTTACAAAAGAATTTAGGTGAATTGTGAATTAACCATATGAGAGAGGAACAGGTAAACCACAAATAGGACATTTTTTTAAATGAAGTAGGCCTCCTTTATGCACAAAAACTGGATTCCTTGTTAATGTGAAGCGTGGATATATTATTCTCTCATATTCTCCTTTAGTTCCCTTCATCTCCGGTGGCAAAGTGACAAGTCCAGGATCCATACAGTGTAGAGTGAAGGTCTGAAGGACAGAATTCTTCTAACATTCTAACATTGTTATGAATTTTTATACAAATATTAATGCTATTTAGGTTTTCCTGCTAAAACTTGTGTGGCCAATCCACCCAGCCCACATACCCAGACATAAAAAATAAGTAAATAGACAACTGCATTACAATATACAAACCTACAATAAAACAACAATTATAAGTAGGGCTTCCATATAAAACATTGTGGATGGATTGCATTTGGAACCTTTCATGCATTCTAAAGTTCATATCTGTCATTTGCTAAAATGACCGTTTTACATCGACCCCTTACTCTATGCCCAATGTTCTAAAAATCAGCAGTCTTCTTTTTCCATTTGTAACAAAAAGAAAGCCAAAAGATAAGTGGAAAATAGATCCCTGTGTTAGAGATATATATTGCTTTATTGTTTTGTGTAATATCCCCAGAGTATAAGGGGCTTTGTGCATATCCTCCTATCTCTCTCTTGTACATGTGTTGGCTGGTTGCCCCCTTGTGAATACAAGTTGCTGCTATTCTAACATGGTATTGGAGCTAGGTTTTTCGAAACCCTAGTTTTTCCTTCCGTCGGGTTCTCCTGTTCCCGCCGGTCCTCTTCCCTTCGTCCTGTTCGTGACAGCTCGACGGCGCTCCTGGCCGGATCCGGCTCCCTCCCCGTCGGATCGGCCTCTTCCC
>KE372282.1:599348-618803 GCA_000418225.1 Zizania latifolia
ACGGCGGCGGCTGCGAGACTAGGGTTATGGATTTGGGGATTGGGGGATTGGGGAATGCAAAGAAGACGAGTTGGGTTTCGCGTTGGAAGGTTTGGCTGCCGCCTGCCGCTGGATCGGTTCGGCCTCAGAATTGATTATTTACCGATCTCAAAATCTTTTACCATAATGTCACTTTAAAACTGATATATATAGAACTATTTATATTAATAAATATAGGTCTAAATAGTAAAATTATAAAATTAATTTTTAAAAATAACAAATTATTAAATCTCTCGTCTGCCAGTAATATATAACAAACGTGTGCAAACCAAATCTTCAAACTTGAGTCCACGCTTTTCAATTATATATGAATTTATTTATTTTTGTTTTAAATGAATAATAATAATCATCGTCATCGCTCCGGTCAGATATCTGGCACCACTCTCCACTCGGCACTGTTTGGCCCGATACTTTATTTTTAAAAAAAGATTTTACTTCTATCGTTCAATTTTGTCTAAAGGCTTAATTATCTGTTTTTACCTATTTTATATACTTAAATTAAGAAAAGAAGTTTTGTTTTTCAATACTTTTTAGATATATCCTTACATATCACACCACAATATTACTTTTTATTAATAAAAGATATTTTCTATTTTACTTTCACTACTAATTTATTCAGTAACTTTATCCTAAAACAAAAGTATTTATCGAAATGAGGGAGTAACTTCTAAGTACAAGTAATACTTTGTAATTGAGAGAATGTAGGGAACCGTATACTGATTGGAAAGTCATACCATCCTACCTGGCTTATGCATCTCTTAATGCGAGAGCTATCGATCGATAACCTCAGTAATTGTTCAGTTTGGCTCAGTAAACGCTCGATTTAGTAACCATCGGTTAGCCATGACAAATTACAAAAAATAGATGTTTGAGACCAATCTACGTGATCATGTTTATTTGATTACAATTAGTGTATGAAATAGCTTCATAATATCTATTACAACTTATAAGAACAATTAATTTGAGCTAAAACTCTTTAGAGGCTCCTAAATCTAAAGTTTTATTGATTTATTACAAATATGCTTGTTCTAGGTCATCTCTAAATTTAATCTAGGATCTATTTTCCTTGCATACATGTATTCATAATATCTTATTTTTACTTGCTCTATTAGTAGGAATTTGATGGGATCCCCTTTGTGAGTTCGGCCAACGAATTAGGAAACTGAGATCGCCTCGATATGAAAAGGAGATATACACAAGAGGTTTAGATAGATTCAAGTCATCGAAAGACATAATATCACACTCTTGTGTGGTGGATGTTATGGAGGCATGGATACCTCACGAGTAGTGCACAAGTTCTTACTTAGCTCTAGATTCGATCTAGGACTCGGATTCTAGATCCCCTTTCAAGGTCTCAGACGTCCTCCCCTTTTATACATCTCGAGGTGCCACAGTGACCTAATTGAATGAGTTATGCCTTAGTTATTCATCAATATTATTCTAGATCGGTCACACCCTAATTTTGTACGCATAGCACCCCACTTATACTTTTGTCTTTGCTTCATATAAAAGGGTTAATCCAAAGATGCTATAGTTCAAACATGTGGGTTTATATGTTGGCACAACTCTTATTCAATTAGCAAGGTAGTACTATCTACCATACATATTTATATGGGCTCAATCCATATTGGATTAGATGTCACATACATCCACTCTCAAAGGACCGGATGTCCTCGTTGGCAACATACCCACGCTGAAGCAAACAACTAGGAACTTTCCCTCCAGTGCCATTGTATATGCCATGTCGTACCCCTGACCCACACGTGTCTATGTAATCACAAGGGTCGGCTCTGATACTATTTATCATACCCTAGCTTTGTGCACGTAGCATTCTACTTACACTTTTATCCTTGCTTCTTGTAAAAGGATTAACCTGATAATGTTATGGTTGGAACATATGAGTTTATATGTTGGCACAATTCTTGCTTAACTAGTAAGTTGATATTATCCACCATACATACACTTATATGGACTCAATTTATATTGGGTTAGATATCAGTATATTATAATCATCTAGCCCATGCTTTCATTTTTTATGTCATCCTGACCACTTGCTTGCTCTCTATATCATCCAAGCGATCATCCTCGTGGTTCTACCTATCGGCATCCAGATGGTGTAGACAAAGAGCGATGGGGCCGGTGGCTGACACAAAGTCAAAGACGTCATTCTACAGGTCACACATATCTTATACGAGATATTAGTGTGAGTTGTTTTATTTACTCATACCATATACTTATCATTGGTAGATATTCATCGTATGTCATGAATAAAAAAGACACACGATGGACAAGACAAAATAATGCCTCGTCACAGCACATCAAATACATTGTTTTGTTGATTGCTCGACTCCCGAGCACCACAACCATTGTGCGACGTGGACCACGCGAGCTTAGAGACGATGTTCTTGGAGCAACGAGCTCAGGGCACCATGCTCAGGCCCCTTGCTTGAGGCTGGAGCGGGAGAAGGCCCCGGGCTGGTGCCTGGGACGTTTAGCTCCGGACCTCGCGCCCTTACGTGGGTCTGCGCTCGTCTCTCAATTTGTTCTGTCAAATTATCACCCTCTCAGAGCAGACCTGAATGATCCAAATTTATGAATCAAACTATCATGCCTCTGCTAAATCTTTGATGCTTTACACCAATTTATCAAAACACCATGCTGCAGTCTATTTCAAGAAAGTGTCTACATGAGAAAAAAACGAGAAACATTCTGTGCACAGTCACCAGGTAACTTAGAGCAAGAATTCCAGGTCGGCTGTCTAGAGACTAGTTTGAAAACCCAGGATCCCAGCCCATTCAGGTGGAATGCGCTCCAAGATTCGTCATGTAAACACACAAATGCCAACTTTGGTGGAAATCACAGGACACCCTCTCCATAATCCATACATTTTAAGAGATTGGCTACCAATTCCTTGCAAGACGCCATAAAAAGATCAATAAAATTTCTGCAATCTCCCCAAGGAATCATCAAATGAAGATGATCATATCAGGTTCGGAGATCCGGACAGCAACAGAAGAGAATGTTCAAAGGAAGAAGATGCAGTGCTAAAGTTCTTCAGATAACAGACGATATTTATTTATCATGCTTGTCAATTCTACAGGGTGCAGACGAGATGTGCACATATGCATTGGAGGATTTGAGTGCAATTACCAGTTAGTAGCACTAGTGACATGATTAATCAAGCGTTAAAGCTGATTAGAAATGTAGTTAAAAGAATCGTTCGACTCTCCTACTGCTGCTGCTGCTGCGGTGGCGGCGGCGGCGGCGGCTGGGCGGAGAGCAGCGCGTTGGCGTGGCGGTGGACGTTGGCCCTGAGCTTCTCTAGCGCCCTGGCGAACTCCGGCAGCTCCGCCTCCCCGAGCGCCTCGACGTCGGCCTCCCACCAGAACTGCCTCCCCGCCTTCGCCACCACGATCTTTTCGGCGATTTCGCACATCCGCGACTGCTCCGCCGCGACCTGCGCCTTGGTCTCCTCCGCCGCCCTCCTCAACGCCTCGAGTTCATCGTCCCCCTCGCCGAATCCGGCGCCGCTGACCGGGGGGACAGGGGCGGCGTCTCCCGATACGGGGGCGTAGCAGCGGAGGACGGCGTCGACGGACGGGTCGCCGAAGCCGAAGGCGTGGCCGGCCTCGGAGAAGACGACGACGGCGACGCTCGCCCCGGTGAGCATGGAGAGCTCCGACGCCTTCTTGAACAGGCCGGCCCGCCTCTTGGAGAAGGTGACCTGCCGTCGATCCTTGGTCTCGATGCGGCGGATCTGGATGCGCTGCCGCCCCATGCTCTGCCTCCCATGCGGGCGCACCATCGTCGTTGTTGTCGTCAGCTGCTGCGCTTCTCCCGACTCCGGCGGCGGCGAGGCGACAGGCGAGTTTATTTAGAGGCAGGCATTTTGCCCAAAATGGCGGGAAGGAGGAGAGGTGGATCCGGAGATGTTTTTTACTGTATACGGTAAATTTCGTGCGGGGAAAGCCATGTTTTTTCTGGAAGGAGATCATAGCTTGCATTTTGGAGTTATTTACAGTCTTAATTAACGGGGAGGGTAGTAAACGCAGCCGGTAATTACGCGGTGGTGGCCCGTGCCTACTCCCTAATAGCGATCAGCGGTATATTATGTTGGCGTGATCACTATTCGTGATTCCATGTTTGGCATTGAAGGGATCGTCCGAACTTAACTCATGATGAACCATCATGAAGCAGCTTTTCTCGATTGAAATCATGTATGGATGTGAAAACCGACTAGGATAGGAATCACTTTTTATTGGCTTTTATTATCGATCTTCAAGTGAAATTAACCATCTGATATGGATGAGTGGAAGAAGCAGTAGAAGAGGTAGGGTGAAATCATCACTAGTATTTGTAAGCTCATGCTAGTCTTAAAATGAAAAAAAAAAAGGAAAAACAAACGTTGGGTTGAGACGGTATTTTCTAACCTCACAACAATTGCGGCTGTACAGAGCAAATTTGCTCTATTTGTATGGACATACCTGGGCCTTTCTAGCTCAAGAATTGTTTTATGGCACACTACTCAGGAATAGGGCAGAAACGAGCTCAGACGATGCTTGAAACAGCTCAATTCATGAAACGAACTAAAAAAATCCAGGCCTAGCAATTTTCAATATATATTGTCTGTAGAATATGAATTAAAGCATCTAAGTTTAAACATGATGTATTGATATGTAATATATTTAAAAATAAAATATAAACAATTAATAAGAATCATGGTATAAACTAAATATTAGATATCACCGGTTAAAATTATAAAATATGGATCATGTTTATAAGCCAATAAGTAACTCTCGAGCTCAGCTCAGTTTGACACCGAGCCAAAAGTCAAACTCAGCAGCTTCGAGCCAAACCGAGCCAAGCTTTCTCACAAACTCGAACTAATTTTCTAGCCCTACTATTCAGGAACCGCTTGTATAATAGCTGAAAATGTTGTTAGAATTTTCATGCAGCTCACTGATGATAGCCGAGGAAAGGAAAATCATTCATAGTCCCTTTCTAAAGGTCATGAATTATAATCACTAGGTTAACTTCTACCTCTGTAACCCCTTTTACGAAATGTTTACAACGTACGGTCCTATGGTTATATCACAGCAGGCCTACGCAATCTTTTTAAGTACGTGCAGGTTGAAGAAAGTTGCATGCCTACCCCCAGCAAATCCACAAACGAGTGATTCCTGGAATTCAAATGCTTCTCAAGATTTGGCTCTTCAAAGTATAATCTGCCAGTAGATAATTTACTTCAGGGAAAGCTCCGGATGATTCCAGGAACTGCATTGAACAACAATTTGCCTTTATATAGGGGCAGAAAAATAGCATGCACAACTGGATTTTCAAAAGAGAAGGGGGAATTTTTGACAAACTTTGAACTTTCTGTTGTGATTGTTGCTCGTGATAAATTCATTCTTAACAGCAGTCATTACAGTGAAAAAACACAATAAATTATTGATTGTGTATGGTCCGCGACAAAAGTAGCATAGCACCATAATATGATTGCGATTCTACCAGACAAGTGGCAGACAATATTATTTATTATTCATAATCTGCTTGGAACTTTTCCAGTCCAGGTTATAATACTGTTTTTTGAAATTTTGAAGTACAAAATGTTGCACTTAACACCAAGCAAAAAGGTAAATCTAGAGTCATTTTTTAAAACATTCATGAACTTAGAAGTTAGAATCATTGCAAAATCAGTGAGGAAGAAAGATCATGATGCTTACAGTATTACGATCCAAACTCCATGCTTCTGAAAGAAAATGATGGAACTTGAGCCGCCATCTTAGGTTGATACTAACTCCAAAGTATATTCCGATCTCCCCACTGAGGAATAACATTATGGTATCATGCAAATCACTGCAACCAAGAAAGCAGGCTGCACTTGGAGCCCATGAAATAGATACAATGTTTTCCAGATCTCACCATGTAAAACAATATCCTGTAACCAAAAAGTGGTGCTTCCTTGAGATTTTATTTGTCATACGTAGGAAACCCCTATGATGCATAACTGTATATGCACAAAAAATACTTTGATGACAGAAAACAGTGAAACAACTTACATGGCAAATGAGTGCTGGATGATGGTTCTGGAAACTTGTGTCACTTGGATCATATTTCACTGCATCAGTCTATCTTCTCCAGAGAAATTCAACAAGATTCTTGAACATTAACAAGTCACAATAATAAATCACAACTGAAATGTACCCAACTCCTGCCCATGCCTAGTAAGCTTAATAGTCTTAACACCAACCCACTGAAGGCGGTAAGAAAGGTCAAGATTATGAAGCAACAGCTTCAAATTATCAGCTTCATCTATTTCCCTTGTCTTAGTCTGCAAAGGCCAGAACCAAGTAGACATATTTCACATCAAACACCAGATAGAAAGTAAGCATGAATGCTTAAGGGGAAAATATCCATAGCACTCAAGTCTCTACATCATCATCTCCCATTTAATTGTTTCTTGAAGTAAAAATAAGTAGATAGGAAGAATATAGATACATGGTATTGAGAGATTCAGTCAAGTAGATTCATTGTTCGAACTAAAAATACACATGCTCAAATCAATTGTTAGATTTGTACCAGATTTCAATTCAACCTGTTTGGGAAATTTTCTAGTAACTCTTAAATTAAAATTTTAAAGGTCAATATTTCCCTAGAACATTTCAGATGGATTCCACAGTAACAGAGTCAACTTATGACCAGAACCAGATAATTCAAACCAGGAAGATGTCAGAAAAAAATCTCTAAGAGGATGGTGTCTGAATCACCCAATTTACAACCATGTGGAATGATGGCTAAAAGTTCATGTTAGAAGTTGGGACAGGGCCAGCAAGGTGAACACAGCAATGCTGTTAGGGAAGAAACTGTGGAAGCAACTCAGGAAACTGCTACCTGGAACCTGCCCCTAAGAGTGATTATGAGCATATGTTCAGATCAGAATTGAGAACCAACCTACATCAAGTGGTCAACTCCCAGTTATTTCCTCACCGTTCCTTAGCCAGAAAAGATTGTTCTCTACCAACTAAATTTTAATAGGGAATGTGCCCAAGTTATGGTTTGGTCATTTTGTGAACTTAAAAGAAAAATCCTGTTGTACAAATTTTTTATGCAGAAATATAATTGATGTTCATTGTATAAATACAAGATGTACACGTATCTTTGGTGTAACTTTCTTTTTATTTTGTAAAGAGCACATATAATCATATTTTTGCACAAATTTTTGCAGGTACACATGTTCTAACATGTTGAGAATTTTTGGAGTGGACAATGTACAAACCTTAAAGGGTGCAGAAGAACCCAAGTATAAAGTTTGCATTGATTTTAAATGTAAAGATTTTTTTCAAGTACTTAACAGTTATAGCAAAAACTGGCTCAGATAACCAGGGCACTACTTAGGTTTTTTAAGATTATTTTGAATAATATATTGGAACTGGACGAAGTTCAAGTCTTCCCTTCGAATTTGGGTGGCTTTCTTCTGCTGAACACCTAGTCCGGTAGTCCCTCCAACAGATATTTCTTTTTCATCAAAAAAACTTTGAATAGTATTATGAAATAATCCCAACCCTGCTAGTTATCAGGATGACTGGATTCCAATGACAACCATCAAAATTACTGACAGAACATTTATAGTAGATATAACTGAATAATCAGTCCCCTCAATCACAAGAATTGTACTTGTGGCAAACTATGGCTATACCTGAGCTGGTGTCATGGGTATTGAGCCAGGCCAGCCCACGGAACAGTAGCCATGGGGTACTGTAGCAAAAATTAGAGATTTGCTAGTTTAAAAGGTAAGATTAGATTAGGTTACTTGACGGTCAAGTTAATTCCATTTATATAAGGATGGGTTGTATCCCTATACAAAAACAAGTAAGAAAAAATTAGTCTAATCTTTCTCCAATGTTCCTCTTCACAACCTAAGTCTACCTCTCATCCCTAACAGCCGCTGCCATCCAGCTATCCTTTCGGCGGTGCTTCCGGCGGTGTTTATCCCGCCATGGTTCCAACCCATGACAGCTGGTGAGACTGATAATTACATGATAGACAGGCTTAACAGTATAGTTTTCCATTCACTGAAAACATAACATGATCGGAGAAGAAAATAAGAGAAATATACCTCTGAGTTTTGATGTTTACCATGTCCTAAAATGCTTGCAATTATACTTAGACGAGCTGAATTGGGTGAAAACCCTTCCCATGGAGGAACATAGATAAGCTTTGTGCATTGGATAGGAGTAAGACTTCTACTGAGTCTCTCCCACCAGGCATTACCTAGAGACCACCATCTAATCATCAAACCATTCTCGGAGAAAGCGACAAGACCCTACGAAAAAAGAGGGAAAGCTACTGTAAACATTTACAAACATACATTCTAGTATATGCAACTCAGAACATATAGCATCAATTAAAGGATTTAAAGCTGACTATATTTGCCATGTAAAACAATCTTTTGGCAAAACCACCATCATTTTTCTACAAACAGTAACAATAAATCAAGATATATCCCCAATAAGATTATATCGTAAATAATAACTTAGGAAAAGGAAAGCGTTGTAGCTTAATACGTGTAATCAAATTTAAGTGATGAATATTAAAAATATTTTACTCCTGGAGGTCCAAAAATATGCTATTTTTGACTCTCTATGGTCTATAGAACACATTTTTGACAGCAGATTCTTATTGCAATATGTCAGTTCAAATGAAATGATTATGAGCAGATTTACATGTTGCTATTTTGAAATGGCCAGTCTAGAGATAGAAAATGTACTAGTGCAATAGCTCGAAGACAGTTAACTACACATAGACAGATAGACCATCATGGCATTTGATTTCCACTGGACATAGGATATCAAGTGTGGCTTACTGGCTTACATTCAATAGCGTCAGCTATAGTGCAAGTGTAGGATTCAAAAAACTTTTTAAGCAAAAGATAGTAAATTTATTATTTTATTTGCAAGAAAAACATGATCTGTTCAGAGGGGTATACTGGGGAGTTACTCAAATACAATTTGGGGAGAAATTTAAGGTAGCACATGCTGCAAGTAGAATAAGATCACATATATAAATTCATGTATTTATTCAGACCATTCTGATTATAGTATGTTGATAGAATATCAAACCTCTCCGTCCAGTGAGAAACTCAAAGCTGTAATCAGTATAGTTGCCGTTGTATTTGCTGATCCTTCAAGCAAACATGGAAGGCCTGGTGGTCCACTTGCATCAAGAATCCTTATTTTCGTGACACTGCCATGGAAAAAATGGGAACGAAGATAATGAAGTACAAAATAACCATCTCAATTCACGTCTATGATCATAGATCAGTAAATAGTACTAGAGAGATCAAGATTAAAATAAAGTATTTGGTGTTAAAAAAGTTGGGTCCAGCTAATATTAAGCATAACAAAGAAACAAATTCATTTTAAAAGGATCAACTGTTTTATGCTCCTAGAATATGAATGTGTATATATGTTTTGAAGTCAATATGACAGCAGCTATACAGATATGAAAGTAAAATGATGAAGCCAGAAAAGGATAGGGAAATCAAGCTGTACCAATGATAGGCTTACTTACAGAAAAATACAAAAAAAATGATTAATCCATTAGAATGATAGGTCAGAATATTCTTATCGTTATCACTAGATAAGGAAAATATTACTAGCAACTAGCAAGTCATTGATACACTGAAGGAGAGATTATATAATTTAACAGATTGAACAAAATAAATTTTTGCGGCTTCAAATCCTATGTACCTTTCTATGTCATAAACTCGAATTGTAGCATTGTGGATCTCCCCAATAGCATCACCAACAGCTAATCTTGTCATTGATTCATTGAGAGCAACCATAGAAAATACCCGTGCAATTTCTCGCAGAGCCATCATTGAGTTAATAATGCATGTTTTACGCATAATTAAATTGCTTGGATCCATAGTGTGAAGAACGTAGCTGATTGCCTGCACAATAAATTGATTATAAGAACTGAAAGGAAGAAAGTTTTTTCTTTCATATATTAATATATTCAAAAGCAAATATATCGAGAAAGGATTAGGGAACCAAAAAAGTTAATCGTCAATTTATGAAAAGAAGCAGTGTATCACCTCTGCCCTTTGGTTCAAGCAACTGCAGGTTGTGATAGTTTACCATGCGTTAAGCCACATACAATAAAGGGCATATAGGGTAGGTTTGGATCTAAGGCTAGGATGAGCCTAGCCTAGCCCACTAGTCCAGTGAGACTAGCTATTTGGTACCCAAAAATGCCTGCTTGTGGGGGCAAGCTAGCTGAATGGGGTGAGAAAAAACTCTGCAGCAAGTCCAGTGATCCGGTTTGCCTTCGATGGCAATCTTCTCTTGTGTAGAAAAGTCCTCAAACTCTGTGGCACTGCCGCTCCACAAGCACGATTCTCATCAACTTGTCAGCTTTGCCGCAAGCTGTTCTTGGCTGCTCTCCTCTAGAATCCGTCAATGTTTTCAAGTCGGCTGACTAATCACGATTAGTCGGCCTTATCGGAAAATTTCCAGCGACTAGGCCTTCCACTATGATCAGCTCGACTAACTTTCTGATCGGCCGACTAATCACGACTAATCGTGATTAGTCGGACGACTTGATGGTGACTGACCAATTAGGCCTATGATGTCTGAATTCTGATCTTATTTGGCCCAACCCAGCCCAAGAGTGAATAACCCTAGCAGCCAAGAGAGAGCAGGGGCAGCCCCTTTGCACCTGTGAACAGCCGCCGCCCTGCAGTTTGCACGAGACCTCACCTGCCTCCAGCCCTCCAGCGCCGGCGAACCCTCTCCACCGTGCCGCCACCCTCCGGCCCTAGTTCCCTCCTCCCTCTCCACCGTGCCGCTGCCCTCCGGCAGTCCAGCGATCTGGCCTCCTCTACTGTGCTCATCTGCTGCTCACCGGCCTCACCCTGACGCCAGCTTCTCTTCCCTGCAAGGCTGTGACCTGCTTGTTGACTTGGCTTCTCTGCTCATCTTCATTCTGAAGGTGCGGCCGTGCCCTTGCACTTGCATTCTGATTTCTGCAACACAGTGTGCAAGTGCAACTCTACATTCTGGATCTCTGATTTCTGCAACACAGTGTGACTAGTCAACGACTAATCTACGATTATTCGTGACTAGTCGACTAGTTGGTAACCCTACAACTAGTGTCGACTAGACAATTTGAAATCATTGGAACCCGTAAGTAGAGCATCATCACCATTACAGATTCATTCAGGCAAGTACTTCTCCAATCCATGAGGTTCTTGGCAGCGATGGGCAAGGCACAGCAGAGGCACTCCTGGAGTGCGATGGCTGAGGATTGTTGGTGGTGAATTCACGTGCAATGGCTCCCAGATTTGTGTGATGCCTCTCCTCTTCTATGCCTTCTTTCTTTAATTGATCCATTTTCAAGGGAATTACTTAGAATTGTAGAGAGAACCAGTGGGAGGAGATAGATGCAGGAAAGCTCGTGCAGGATCTATCTCATGCACAGACATGATGCCTCTTTCTCTGCATCCTGCGTCTCAATCCGTTGATCTCATCTCTTAGTCGATTCATGCCTAATTAGTTAACTGGATATGATACTGTGTTACTTGCTGTCTAGAGAATAAGTTACAGTAATGTCTTCTTCTCCTCAATGAACTAATATTGCAATGTATTTTAAAAGTCAGATTGTGACCCTTGATTTCACATGATCTAGCAGGGATAAAATAAAATGGGTTATCTTGTTGTTCAAAGTCAATTTTGTTGATGTAAACCAAACACCTAGACACTAAATCATGCCATCAAAAGCAAATGAACCAAACAGTGAGAGCAAGGCAAGCCTAGCAAAGTAGCAACAAGCTGGTTTGCCCAGACGAGCAATAGCCCAGATTAGAAAACAACCAAATGTACCCATAGTCATTCCAGCTTGGCATAAACAGCTCCTATTTGTTTTCCCCAACACATCTGAGGTTTAAAAATACCATGCTGTAGTAAAAGTATTTTGAATTTGATATACAGACACATTATAATGTAAAACATCAAACAAAGGTTATGCCTTCAACGAAACGAAAGGCTTGAGTATTAAAAATATGTTCATAACAGGTTGGAAGCCACAATGCACATTAGCTACAAAAATCCTCTCAGAAAAGAAAAGAAAAGAACATTGGATACCTTGTCAAGGTAAGGAACCAAGGCCTTTGGAGAGCCTCGAACAACTCGGATGAGTGTTTTGAGAGAAATTACGTGAACAGGTGAATCAGATAAAGTAGCCCAGATTTGGCTTTCTATTACGCCAAAAAAACCCATTATGTCAGCCATAGCCAAGCTTGGCAAAAGAGTACCCACCAATGCCTCCCGCATTGTAACAGCAACTGCAGTTTTATAGATGGCATTACTGGACGGTGCACTACTTAGACACTCGATTTGGAAAAGGACATCACTCAAAAACTGAGTGATATCATTGCCCAAACATACTTTCCATGTGCTTTCCATTCCCTCTGCTAGAAGTTCAGCTGCTGTTGAACTGTAACGATCATTCATCGACATCACTAACTTGATTAGTTGATTAACAACCAAATGTGCAAGCTTAGCCTTCACGATGCTCGGGTACCAAACAACCAAAGCAGCTGCTACAATGATATTTGATGCCACTGCATCCTGACTTGTTCCTCCAATCCAAGATAACCACTGCTGATTTTCAAAAGATTCCAACCATGAGTTTATCTCAGAAGTATCACAATCTTCCCTCTCAAGATTTTCACTATCCACTTTCAACTGTCCATAACTACATACAGAGGCACTCTGCATGGCAGGGATAAGATTGTCCATATGATCAGATAAAGGCAAGTGGGAATCAGAAACTTTGATTTTCTGTACATGGAGGGGTTTTGGAATGGAACGTGGAGCTGCACAGTGAAACAGAGAGCGTGCAGCCATTCGCACATGTTCAGAAGGATGTTGCCAAAAGCTCACCAGAACCTGTAAACACATACCAATCACATTTAGTTAGGTTACTCAATTAACAAATTATATTTGCAAGCACATAGCTGTGATTGCATATATTCTGCAAGAAAATACAAGTATGCAGAAGAACAAACAAAAATATCATGTCCAATATGTTTAGGTCCTATAACAACATTTACATATGAAATGGCAAGTAAGTCACAGGGTGTACCCCAGGATAGGTAGAATGAAATCAGTTGGTCGTTTTGAACCCTTCTAAAACCGAAGCAAATGATGGAATATGATCATTTCTATGATCGACACAGCCAAATCAATGTTTTCAAATATGTTGACTTGACACATTCTCACCAAAAACAGTCCATGCCAAGGTCTGACCTGGATGCTCATAACAAGCTAGTTTACATGTCACACTGTAAAGAACATAAATCAGTGATTACAAATCGGCCGACTAATCGCGATTAGTCGGCCTGATCGGTATTTTCGAGCGATCAGCTCCTCCGATACGATCAGCTCGACTAACTTTCTAATCAGCCAACTAATCACGATTAGTCGGCCGACTTGATGGTGGCCGACTAGTTAGGCCTGTGATGTCTGAATTCTGATCTGATTTGGCCCAGCCCAGTACAAGAGTGGATAACCCTAGCAGCCAAGAGAGAACAGGTGCAGCCCCTTTCACCTGTGAATAGCCGCCGCCCAGCAGTTTGCATGAGACCTCACCTGCCTCCAGCCCTCCAGCGCTGGCGAACCCTCTCCACCGTGCCGCCGCCCTCCGGCCCTAGTTCCCTCCCTCTCCACTGTGCCACCACCCTCCAGCGGTCCGGCGATCCGGTCTCCTCTACTGTGCTCATCTGCTGCTCACCCTGCTGCTGGCTTCTCTTCCCTACAAGGCTACGACCTGCTCGGCGCCTCGGCTGCTCGCCTTGCAGCCAACCTCTCTTCCTTACGAGTCTGCGACCTGCTCTGCTCATCTGCTGCTCGCCCTGCCACCAGCCTCTCTTCCCTGTGAGGCTGCGACCTGCTCGGCGCCTCGGCTGCTCGCCTTGCCGCCAGCCTCTCTTCCCTGCAAGGCTGTGGTCTGCTCTGCTCATCTGCTGCTCACCCTGCCGCCGGCCTCTCTTCCCTACAAGGCTGCGACCTGCTCTGTTCATCTGCTGCTGGCCGTACCACCGACCTCTCTTCCCTGCCACTAGTCAACAACTAATCTACAATTAGTCGCGACTAGTTGACTAGTCGGTGCCCCTATGACTAGCCTCGACTAGACGATTTGAAATCATTGACATAAATTGTTTTCTACGCAAGTTCCTCCCACCTAATTGTTGGAAAATCTTAACTACTACCTCCGTTTCTGAATGTAAGTCATTCTGGTATTTCCTAGATTCATCTATAGATCAATGGATCTAGACACATATATGTCATTTTTTCAGTCGACAGGGATAGAGAAATTCCCCTAAAAGGTTGGGATAGGCTTGGCAAGCCAATGGAAAATATAGCCACCCAAATGAAGTTAAAACCCAAAGGGTTTCAACTCTAGCCTACCCTAATTTGCTTGGGATTAAAAGGCTTTGAAGAAGAAGGCAGTGACAGAGGAAATTTTTCACATAACAAAATACTAGCGTGTGCTAAACATGACCATTTTTCAATTGACCATGTCTGCAATTAATGCATATGAAAAAAATGTGAATAGCATAGTATGGAGCACATAGAAGGGAATACGGATACCCCTTGTCTCTGTACTTGACCATGTCTGCAATTAATGCATAAGGATTGTAGAAGAGCTGGTATATGTGGAATACAGATGCATTTTCACGCTCTTCATGGACCAACCTTTATCCAATATCGATGTTAGGACTACCTATTCTGCATAATACCCATTACCCAAATTAAGTGCTACTGCGATGACACATGTTTTCTCGAAATTGTTGTAGCCTACCACTTAAGACTATCCAAAATGTGTTGGTGCCAGGATCATTGACAACAGTTTTTAAGAATGTTTTAATAATGCAAAATGGAGATGCAATAGTTAAGGCTTTCCATGCCTAGTTTTCATGCAGAAAATTATCAATCAAGTTGATGTGGTTTGGACTTTGGAGTTTGGACCTAGAAAGCTAGGTAACACCAGCTCAACTAACATACCATACGAAACTAAGTTGGGAAATACAAAATATCGACTAGGCCATCTCATTTGAAGGCAGAATCAAATATTCACACCTACTATCACTCAATCTCCTAGATGCCACTGAAACAACAGAAAAGCCAGTTTCTTCACATGGCACAGATCAGCAGAGAAATTCTGCTATCAAGGCATAAATCATAGGAGTTCAACAACAATGGTAAAACAAATATAGAATAGTAGAACCTGGAGGGACGGAGGCTTTACATCCGGAACTTTCTCAGCAAAGTTTCTTGTGTAAAATGCTGCCAAGGCACTGCAACAGACCAAAAAGAGGATATTAGAAGAAATAAAGAAAAAAATGTTTCATGCTAACTTGAATAACAAGGGCACATATTGTCACAATTGTGAGAAACAACTAAAAGTTCGATGATGCCAGAATTGATAGGACAAACCCAGCTAGATGTGGAAAAAATATGAATGCTGGCTACCAGTCTTATGTATCGTAACTAGCATTCATATATATTTATGCCACAACAACACCTGATGATTTTCCCATGTAATACCTTGTGTTCATGGTTTTTATTTCTTGGCAAAGTGTCGCTGTTACAAAAAAAATAGTTACTTTACCTCTTCTCTGTGACAAGAGGGTACCACAGAAGCTAAAAGGTAAGTTTTATATAACGACGATTAGACCTGAAATGTTGTATGGTACAGAATGTTGGCCTATAAAAAGACGTTATGTTCAATAGTTAAGTGTTGTAGAAATATGTATGTTGCGCTAGATTTGTGGCCACACAAGAATGGATCGAGTTCGAAACGATGATATATGTGGTAGGCTAAGGGTAGCACCAATTAAAGAATAGCTTGTCCAACATTAATTAAGATGGTTTAGACATATCCATCGGAGAACTCTAGAGGCACCGGTGCATAGTGGAATCCTGAGGCGCGACAATAGTATGAGGAGAGGTAGGAAAAGACTAAAATTGACATGGGATGAGACAATAAAAAGAGACTTGAAAGGATGAAATATTCCTAAAGATTTGGTCTTAAATAGGAGTGCATGGAGAGAAGCTATTAATGTGCTTGAACCTTAATTAATAGCTCCCGTTGCTTTTTAACTCTAGTCTACCCCAACTTGCTTGGGATTGAAAGTATTTGTTGTTATTGTTTACTTCATTAACTTCAAATTGTACCAGGCAATCCAGTCTCCATTTTTAACAAAAACAAGAGCATGTACATCCTCCCAGCAAACTGCACATTTCTTTATTGTAACAGAAAATGCCATGGACTAGTGACAGTAGTCACAGTACTACAACTTTTATGATAGTTATGCTACAACTTTCATTGAAGAAATTGGCATGAATGAAAATAGTTTTAACAATGGTAGTAAAATATGAAATTTTCATTTGCAGACATTGTTATCTAGATACAGAATGGAACATGTACAACAGCAAGCAGACCAAGTAATCATGTAAAGGTTCCAAAAAGTTTATTAGCCTTCACAGAACTTATGAATTCCACAATTTAGTTTGCAGAATATAGAAACAAAACTAGTTGAATAATTTACACAATTTACTATTTTAGTATGTGTAGGAAACTTGATTCGTTGATCTATGTATTCTACGTAATGTTTGAGCATGGCAAATAAAAGATGCCAATCTAGAACAATGAAGGATATAAACCCAAATGAAAAGAAATAGGAACAGATTTCTCAGTACCTGCTAGCATTTGTACAAGAACGAGATAACGTTATCATGCGCTGGGCAAGAGAAACTATGGACAATGATCTCATAGCACAAAATTCGGATGAAGCCTTCCAAAGCTGAAATATAGAAAATAGCATGCTTAGAACTTTGGTGTCTTTACAAGTAAAGGGGAAGTCCAAAACAGTTTACCTCAAGAGTGGCTTCTTTTCCTGGGAACATCAATGTAAACGAGCCTCTATCCCCCACCACCCCTGTAGCTATATGGCAGCCTTCTGGCTTGCAAACTTGCATTTCATCTACAAGTAATTTGTCTAGCTCATGATCAACACCCCATAAATGCAGAAAACAGAGGCTAAAACGAAGTAATCGCCCTTCCAATGATTCTCTAGATGGGCTGTCAATTTCATGTATTCCAGAAGTATTATCAAAAGTTCCAGGCTGTATAGAATTGTTAATATCCCTACTAAAATGATCTCTCAACTGCCTGTCACTATTATTGTTTGGCATGCCTTGTGTAGACATGATTGCTGTGAGGTCAAATCTCAGACTAGCAATGCCAGGATATGGGCAAGAGCACTTTATGGGATGCTTTCTTCTTTTGTTTATGCTCTGAGCAGAGGCAGCCTTTCCTGAACTATAGGCAGGATTATTTCCACGGAATTCATGTGCTTCATCTGTATCTGACATCTTCCCCTTAACATCATATGCTGCAGGGGCACTTACAGTCACAGAATCTGTATTTGCACTGTGATGATTTGTTGATACAGATGATATGTTAAGTTCCTTTTTATTTGTGTGAGACTGAAGGAGGCTTGTGTCTTTGAAAACTGGACCAAGTAAGGAGGATGCCGAAGTTGTCCCTCCCAAGATGCTGCCAGTTACTGCATTTTTTGATATACCTCTACAAAAGTGTTCAAACATTGATTGAGATGATGTACCTGAAACAATTCGCTCTCGAGCACCTGTTTTCAGATCCCAGATATATAATGTGCTACCTGCATCATTACAGGAGTGAAGATTCCGGCACAAACAAGCTATGTACCCTTTTACTCCATCCCATGCTACCATTGATGGATAACCAGGATGGCCAGGAAACATCCTCTCAACTCGCATGGTTTGAAGAGAAATAAGAGCCACAAGGCCATCTTCTCCTACAGAAAGAAAGCAATCATCCCAAGGATGGTGAGTGCAAGCTGGCGGTAGCATAATTTGCTTAATGGGGGCAACATGATGATGCATCACAGAAAGAAGTGTGCAAGCATCTAGATCCCAAACACGAATGGTACAATCAAAACTCCCTGATATGAGCACTCGGTTAAAGGTTCTGGAATCAGAATGGGCACGCATGTGATGTGCAGCCAAACAAAGAATTGCTCCCTTATGCCCCAAAAAGAATCTTTCAGAAATATGTGGGTAAATCCCTCCACTGCCAAATTTGGCAGCTGGCAACAGGTTGAGAAATCGAATTACTTCAATGTCACCATTATGAAAACCATAAACCACAGCGTATGGAGCGTAAGAATCCTCAGATAGTACCATTGAAGCAGATACTGTCTTTCCATACCTTCCCAATCCATTGTTGTCTGATGAGCATATCGGTGAATTTATGTCCACTCTATTGTTCGGAATGCATAGCGAATGAGAGGAGTCTGACCTAAATTCTTCTCCATGGAGACCACCTTCTCTAAGAACTTTGCTCAAAGGTGGTTTCTCTATGTTATTTGCAATTTTCAGTTCTAGTTGATCCATAGACCATATGGAGACAAATGGTTTCCACAACAATGATCCCGCAATCCTATAAGAGCGAGATTCCACCCTAATAAGTTGGTTGCCAGACTGACAAAATTGAACCAAGGAACCTTCTTCTTGCTCAGACACAATAGCAGGAATTTTACAAACAGCTTTGCACCCAAACGATCCAGCACCAACCTCAATCCTGCACACCAAGGCACCACCATTTCTAGTCCACAACACCAAACTCCTGACCACAATGCCATCTTTGGAGACCTGTGCTCCCCACTCCCCATCGTGGAGAAAAAACCCTCCAACAAGGCAACCCTTCACCCCTTCCTCCTCTTCGTTGCAAAGCAAATCACTCGGTAGAGACACTTCACCCAGCATAGCACCTTCGGCGATGCATTTCAACAAACAGCTCTTCTTCATCACCAATGCCACCACCTTCCCATCATCAGACAACGACACGGCCTCCACCCTTCCATCCATCGCCTCGGAGGAGGCGACGCTGGACACAGAGCTCACGCTGAGTCGCCTCGGCGAGTCCCCCTCGACGGACGCGCCCTCCGCCACGGGAATTACCTGCGCCCGCCCCTGCGCATCGGCCAGCACGACGCTGACGGCGTCGTCACCACCGGCCGCCACCGCGATCGACTTTGGCAGCGCGATGGACAGGACACCATGGAAGGAGGTGCGAAGGACGGCGAGGGTGCGAGCGTCAACGACCACGACGGCGGACACGTGGCGGTGGCTGTCATCCGGAGCCTGGCAGAGGATCGCGACCCTGGCGCTCAACGAACCCGAGGAGGGAGGGAGGGGCGCGACGAGGGAAGGGGACCCGGCCCAGGGCGGGAGCGAACGGCGGCGGAGGCAGCGGAGGGAGGCGGAGCCGGAGAAGAGGGAGAGGACGCCGGCGGCGCAGGAGGCG
>KE372285.1:26080-38908 GCA_000418225.1 Zizania latifolia
ATTTTTATAAATTTTTTTATTTCTTTTCCCTCCGGTCAGGCCGGCTCATATATCACGCCAGCCCAGTAGCGCCGTAGGCTCGCTCCCGCATGCAGCCGCTAACATGTGGGCCCACCTGTCATCCCTAACTTTCGGACCGCTTCATCCATGTCCTAGCGCCACTCCCGTACAAGCCGCTGTTACAGTGCCTATGGGCCCAATCCATGTCCTAACAATTCGCTCCATCGCATCGTCCCGCCCATTTTGGCCCTGGATTCATCCCGGCCCAAGCCTCGCAACCGCCCCACCGTGAACCCCGCCACTGGCCAAGACTCCAAACCCACCACGTCATCATCTCTACGCTAGACTCCTCCGACGCCGGCTATAAAACCCAACCCCAGGAGCTCCGCCACTGAAAGTTGCCTAGAGGGGGTGAATAGGTAATCTAAAAATTTTTTGTGGAAAATGATTAGTTCAAAGATCCCTAGGCCCGGAAGTTCCAGGGCACTGGAGGATTGGCGGAAGTTCTAGGGGTCCTGAAGTTCCGTCTTGATCCAAAAGTTTTGCGCAGACTAGAAATTCTCCGAACATATATGAAATTTAATCTACCTAACAATGTAAATGAATACAAGTATGAGCAATATTGTTAGCTATAACTTTTACACAGGAATATGTTCTGCAACCTAGCTAGCAAGTAGATCAAGCAATATGAAGATATGAGCTAAGAAGAACGCGAAGAACACGATGAATACAAAGGGTTTATTTCTCGAAGTTCAGATCCACCGATCCTATGTCTCCGTTGAGGGGCCGCAAAATGACGGGTCTCTTTCAACCCTTTTTCTCAGCAAGCCTTAACCGAAGTTAAGCTTAGATTTCCACTACTTACCTGGTCGAAGCCAAGGTAGAGCGTGTACAAACTTCTTCGGGCACACCACAATCACTTTGGGTGCTCACGAATTGACGTCTAGCCGTCTAGGAGGTAGCACCTCCAAGAGTAACAAATACGTTGAAAGATTTGTAGGCTCAAATCTTTGTGCTCAAGATTTTTCAAGGAAGCCAATGAACTCTACCACACAAAATCTTCTCAAAAGATGGAGTAAGAAGTTTGCTAGAAGATTTGTGTGGCACTCTCAAATGAAATCTCAAAGATTTACTCAAGATCTAGCTTTAAAAGAGTGAGAGTGTGTTTAGGAAATTTTGCTCAAGTGTTCTTCTCTTCAAAATGGGGTGAGGGGGTATTTATATCCCTCACTCAAAAATTGGCCGTTTGAAGACATTTTGTAACTGTTTATCTGGATGTTTCGAATCAATCCAGAAGTTATGGACTGAGAAATAAAATCAAATAGAACAACTTTTTTTAGAAGTTTTGGGCCAAAATAAATTCCATACAGAATGACTTTTTCGGAAGTTTCGGGCAGAGCCAGAAGTTCTAGGCCAGAAAATAAATCGATACACAACGACTTTTTCAGAAGTTTCGAGCAGAGCCAGAAGTTCCAGGCTAGAAAATAAATCGATACAGAATGACTTTTTCGGAAGTTCCGGGCAGAGCCAGAAGTTCCATGCTAATAAAAACTCAGAAACAGAACGATGTTTTCGGATGTTCCGGGCTGAACCGGAAGTTCCGGGCAAACTGAAAAATTCTAAAATAAGTTTGAATCAACTCAAAAAGCTTTCAAAAAAGTTTTTCTTTGAGCACAAAGCTTTGGAACAACTTCCAACGTATCTCTCTTTATAGTATGGCCATCCTAGACTCAAAAATACATGTAATTTAATATTTTGTACCTTTGAGCCTATTTTGGACTAAACGGAGCTTTTCTCCAATTTTGTTTCAAATGTAACGCCATTTTTCATGAATTCTCTGCAATTAATTAGGAGCCTAGATGCATCAAGATGCACTTTCAATCTCCCCCTTTTGGTGATTATTAACAACGTTTTCAAAGAAAGTGTATACATTACATAAGAGATGAAAATTTGACAATTTAGCTCCCCCTAAATACATGCAACAGTTCAACAATGACAAATATAGCATTTCATGATATTTAGGGCATCATATAACGCATATTGTAGAATTTCACAATATATCACAACATGTAACCATGTAATACATCACAAGTGCAAAACAAACATAATTATACATTAAACTTTAAAGCATCCATATTGTTCATTACAACCATGTCATACAAAAGAGATAAAGTGTTAAAATACTATTACAAGCCAAATAGTTCATGACATGGATTACAACTTGGAATCAAAAGCGGATAGCTAAACTAAGTCTAGATGACTTATTTGATATATTTCTCTCCCTTTGGCATCAAAGACACCAAAAAGAGAGAAATAGCATGATGGCTCACTTGGAGTCGTCCTCGCTCTCCTGATCCCCTTCCTCATCCTCCTCATCCTCCTCCTCGGAAGATGACTGGTGAGGCTACTGCCGAGATCCTGAGCCCTCTGCTCCGAAGAAGTAGGAGTAGGGGTCGTCGGTGCAGTCGGCTCCTAAGGTAGGGTTGAAGACCTCCTAAAGAGCAGGCAAGGGGTCCATGAGAGGATACCCTGACTGCTGGAGAAGCAAATTTATTGCCTCGTGCTTCTGCTTGTCATCCTCCCTCCGCTGTTGTTCGGCCACGGTGAGGTTACGGCACATCTTAAACATCAGCGACATCATCTTCTTCATTAGAGAATAAGGTGATGATGAAGAGATGGACTAGCGGTTGCCCCTACTAGAAGGAGGAGCACACCTAGAGCCACTAGGGACTGACACAGTTGGAGGAGGAGCTGCTGCTGCTGCTGGCATCTTGGGCACCTGGGGAGTGAAGTCTCTATGCTCCACTTCATGGACCATCCAAAGTCGGGTGACCCGGTCGATTACGAGCTGTATGTATGGGGCGTACACACAGCTCCTCCTCGGTGAGACCGAACAAATGTAGATCTCATTCCAGAGGAAGTGCGCCACACTGAAGGGTGGTCATTCCTCCCTCATGGCAGCCAGCAGGTTCCTCGCACTGGAAAGCAGCGAGGTGTCATCTCCGACCTTGGGCAAAAGAGTCTTTTTGAACATGTTATTCAAGACATTGAAGAAGATCAGGAGGCCCTTGGTCAAACCCACGTGATGGTTGCCCGGCTGGTAAAGGAACGTAGTGCGGTCTGCCCCCAGAGTCAATTCCTGATCCAAGCGATGATGTTGGAGATCATCAACCCCAAGACCAAGAATGATGGCGAAGCCCTGATAGACACCTCAAACTCATTGCCCTCAATCATCCAGTGAAAAGTTGACTCATTGTCCTCAACTGTCTTGAAGAGGGTCAAGTATCAATAGCATATTGCCTCCTCACACCAGTTCCGCTGCAACTCCAAGAGACCATAGAGGTTCTTTGCTCGACAGGCCCAGATGACTTGATTGAATACTAGGGAATTCTTCTTCTTCTTCATGTTTGCCCAGTTGATCCATTTCATTTCACCCACTGATAACCTCTTTGGGAGCATCACACTTTGATAGTAGTCTTGTTGAAAACCACTATGGAAGCGGTAGTCAGATGCGTCCCTCTCATAGACTCTTGGATCTTGGATCCTTTCATTTCCGGCCTTAGAGATGTGGTGGAGATAGTCCACCTAGGTCCTTGGATCGGTCCCAGGGACTCTTTGAGCTCGCGGCACCTCCTTCCTCTTCAGGGTCAGAATATCACCACTAGACGACCCAGTAGCAACACTCTTTTCCTTCCCCTGGCTGCTTACGCCTACTAATTGGTGAGCTGTGGACTGGATCCCGTTAGGAGGTAGCCGGATCCTAGGGTGAGGTCCTCTCGATATTGTTCGCTTAACACGCCTCCTTGCGGATGAAAGTGACACACTCACCTCTTGTGGGGGTGGAGGGGAGTAGTCGCTCCCATCATTGGAGTCATTTGCACGCTTCTTGGGATCGTGACAGGCCTTCTTACACCTGCCGTGATTCATGATGGAAGCTACAACGAGGAAAGGAATGAATTTAGAACTAAAATTCAGAATGCAGCCTTACCTAGAACTTTCGGTTAGAGCTGGAACTTTCGGGACCCGGAACTTCTGATTAGATTCGAAACTTCCAGGCTCCACAAAATCAAAATCATCCGATCTCAAAAATATAGCTAGGGTACACCTAAACAAGTTCACTAGGGGCATCTCTGTCTAGTTAAAATTGAATTTCAACCGCTAACTAGAGAGGAAAGGCCAATCTAGGGTTTCAATGAAATACCTCAAATGTGGAGGAAATCGGTGAAACAAATGATGGATCGGCGCTCCCGGAAGGGTCCTTGACTCCCCCTAAAGATTTCTCGTGATTGCCTTGGTCGGATCCTAAGATTTGCCAAAGAAACCGAGAGGAGAGTGGGGAACCGAGAGGAGAATGAGTGAGAAGAGAGAGGAGGGTTTGGCCTGAGACTATTTATATTAGTCCAGCCTAGAACTTCTGGTTGAACTAGAACTTCCGAACATTCTGGGCGAACCAAAACTTCTGGTTAGAGCCGGAACATCCGATTGCTCCAGAAACTTTGAAATAGATCCTAGGTCTGGAACTTCTGGGTTTAGTCAGAACTTCAAGGATTACATATGCCATGAACTTTTTGACTTAGCAATAATATTTCATCACAAGCATGTTAAGACATGTATGAACATAAATACAACATGGCAAGACATGTATAATTATAGATTCATCATGGCATAGCTTATGGGCAAAAATTCAACATTTCATTATAATCATGAATATAACATGGCATTGCATTATAAGCATAAGAGTGAACTTTTTTACATGTTTATTTAAAATGTGGCCCAATACATAAGAAGGAAGGTAATTAGTTTACCTTCCCATTTCCAACATAGACGCTTCACTATGCAAGTTCATCAAAAAGAACTTCAACTCACTCATCATCGATATCTCAAACCTTTTAGTCATTATCCTACTAATCTCTTCACAAAAGTCTTTATTAGTAGAACTAAATATAATGCCATCGATATATATTTAACAAATAAAGAAATCATTATTGAAGCATTTAATGAAGAGAGTAGGATCGGCTTTACCTATTTCAAAGCCTTTATTTAAGAGAAAATCCCTAAGGCATTCATACCATGCTCTAGGTGCTTTCTTAAGCCCATAGAGCGCCTTCTGGAGCTTGAACACGTGGTTGGAGAATTTGGGATCATCGAAGCCGGGTGGTTGCTCCACATACACAAATTCTGAAACTGGTCCATTTAAGAAGGCGCTTTTCGCATCTATTTGATATAGCTTGAAATCATGGTGAGTTGCATAGGCTAATAAAATTCGAATTGATTATAGCCTAGCAACGGGAGCATAAGTCTCACCAAAGTCCAAACCTTCGATTTGTATGAAGCCTTGAGCAACCAACCTCGCTTTGTTCCTTGTGACCATGCCGTGCTCATCTTGCTTATTGCGGAAGACCCATTTTGTGCTAATCAAGTTCTGCTTCGGCCTTTCCACCAATTTCCACACTTCATTCCTCTTAAAGTTGTTAAGCTCTTCTTCCATGGCCATCACCCAATCCGTGTCCTCAAGAGCTTCTTCTATCCTTAGAGGTTCTAAAGAAGATACAAAAGAGTAACACTCATAAAAATTTGTAATACGTGAATGAGTTGTTACCTCTCTTTGTATATCTCCAAAGATGTTGTCCACGGGATGTTCTCTTTGAATGGTTGCTTTGGTGGACTCTTGGGTGTTGTGCGGGCTGTTCAACAACCACCTGTTGGATTTTTTTACCTTTGTTCAACACCTCTTGCTCTTGAGTCTCTTGGGTTTAACTTTCTTCAACTTGAGATTCTTGTTGATTCGTAGGCGCTTGTTCTCTTGGTCTTATGTCTCCAATTTTATATTCTTGATTGCTTCACATTTAGGTTCTTTTTTGCCCATAATACTTGGATCAACTTGCTCTACTTGAGAGCCATTAGTTTCATCAAATGTCACATCCCTAGTGACTTTAACAATACCCGACGTTTTGTTGTATACAAGATAGGCATGCACATTTGACTCGTAACCGACCAAGAACCCATCATCTACCTTAGAGGCAAACTTAGAACCTTAGAGGAAAACTTAGAACTTCTTAACCGCTTACACAAGATAAAACAGTTACTCTCAAAAACTCTAAAGTATGAAACATTAGGTTTGCTACCGGTTAGGAGTTCGTATTGTTCAGTTATGGGGAGGCTACGCTAGCGCTTAATTTCAAAAAATTACCCCGTTAACCCAGAAACCATGCGTGTAATGGGATCATGGACCGTTACCTTGAGCCTCGAGACGTGCTCGGGCAGCGGAAGTAGAGTCGATGAAGTGCGTCCTCGACCTGCTCCTCCCGGCTTCGTTCGTTCGTCGGTGATCCGGTGATGAAGACGACATGATCCCACGATCCGGCGAACTCCACGGAAAGAAGACGACAAGCACCACTATTGGAGTAGTGCCTCCATGGTATCCACACGTTCAGGGATAGGATCACCTCGTGCCAACATGCTAGCACCACTCGCGAGATTCGGGGAGATCAATCACAACACTTACAATCGAGAAGAGAAGAGAGGTGGCCTGCTAGGGCTCTCAACTAGGAACAATAGCAGCAATGGCAACAACAACCAGCAACAATAGCAACAACCTTTTCGTGCTTGCCCCACCTCTCTTTATATAGTGCCCTGTCACAGGCCTTTAATCTGTATTAAAGCCCAACAGATCTAATCCGTTCGCCTAGACTGCAACTTTCGGTTCTAACCGGAACTTCCGAAAATAACCTTCTGTATCGAATTTATTTTGACCCGGAACTTCCGGTCTAACCGGAACTTCCGGTTCGTCCAGGCAGGCCCAGAACTTCTGGTCCAACCGAAACTTCCGGCTCCTCTAGAAAATCAAAACTAGGGCTGGCCCGGAACTTCTGAATGCTCCATAACCCAGAACTTCCGGCACTCAGCCAGAACTTCCGGTTCCCCTTGAATTCTCTTGGGTACAATTCCATCAATCTCTCACTTGCACAAGAGCCAATTCTTGCTAGCTTTCAAATCCAATCCCCTTAAGCGTGCGACCCAATAGATTCATATGCAAACGGCCGCTACCCGGAAACCCTTTCCGAATCGCCGATCAATAGCGGTACCTAGCAGCACATATTGACCCCCGAAAGCACACAAAGTCAAAAAATACTTTCTGAACCTTGATATACACACGCACCAATCCCTTTACCACACAACATCAGTCAAGCTCAAGACGAGATTTGTGTCACCCTTGTTGATAGCTCGACACTTCACTCGATCAAATAGTGGATTCCATCATGATCAACTCTTTGATCATAGTGGCATGGCCATGCACTTTTCTAATCCGACTATCTCGAGGGGCCCAGAGACGTCTCTCCCATTATATAGGAGGGGTAAATTCCATCTTGACCACTCACATCCCATGACATGTTTCATGACACACCCGAAAGCAACCTTTATAACTACCCTGTTACGGAATAGCGTTTTGAAGCCCCTAAGTATGCTACTACACATTCTGGAATCAATGACGATGTCAGGTCTAAGGACTCTGCAGGTACACCATTTGAGATGATAACTGATAGCACATATAAAATACTAATCCCAGCAGTATCTCAAGGTGGGCCTATCCAACTCCATGTTCACTAACATGAGTCCACATCACTGATTTGACATCTCTATGTCAATGATCTGTGAAATATGATCATCAATCAGATAGATGTGCTAATCTATAAATCATCACTGTCCCACATGATGATCTTAGATCAGGGATCATTTAGAATAACATCGTAACAAAAACAGTCTCACAAACAAGTCATCAACTTGCTGATCTATGTAAAAGATATTTATTCAAGGAACAAGATAACCAATTATCCAAATGTACATCAGTATAGACAAAAATACATTCTTCTCACATACATTCGACTCACTCACGTAAGTATCTAATACCCATAGAGCTCAAGTGCGCCTCATGTCTGGGCTGTGAGAGAGGCTTCGTCGACGGATCGGCTATGTTCAAATCCGTGTGCACCTTACATATCTTCACATCACCTCTATCTACAATCTCCCTGATTAGGTGATAGCGCCATAGTATGTGCTTGGATTTCTGGTGTGACCTAGGCTCCTTGGCTTGTGCAATGGCACCACTATTATCACAATAGAGATCCACTAGACTGGACACACTAGGGACAACACCCAGCTCAGAAATAAACTTTCTGATCCAAACTGCCTCCTTCACAGCTTCCGAAGCTGCAATATACTCGGCTTCTGTCGTTGAATCTGCAATTGTTTCTTGCTTAGAACTCTTCCAACTCACTGCGTCTCCATTGAGGCAGAACTCAAATCCAGACTACGATCGAGAATCATCTTTGTCGGTTTGGAAGCTAGCATCGGTGTAACCATATACAACGAGCTCCTCCTCTCCTCCATACACTAGGAACATATCCTCAGTTCTTCTCAAGTACTTAAGAATATTTTTTACTATCGCCTAGTGACTTTCACCCGAGTTTGACTGATATCTGCTCGTGACACTTAGAGCATAAGAAATATCTGGGCGTGTACAAAGCACGGCATACATGATGGATCTGATTACGAAGGCATACGAGATCGCACTCATCTTCTCCAGCTCATCAGGTGTCGAAGGACACTTACTCTTGCTAAGAGAAATACCATGTGACATTGGCAGAAAATCTTTCTTATAATTCTGCATATTGAACCGTTTTAATACCTTATCAATGTATATGCTTTGGCTTAATCCAATTAACCTTCTTGATCTATCTCTATAGATCTTTATGCCCAAAATATATGCTGCCTCTCCAAGATCTTTCATTGCGAAACTCTTTCTCAACGAAGACTTGACAGCATCTAGCATAGGAATATCATTTTCGATCAACAATATGTCATCTACATATAAGACCAGAAACACAAGTGAACTCCCACTAGCCTTTTTGTAAACACAAGGCTCTTTTTCGTTCTTGATAAAACCAAACCCTTTGACTACCTCATCAAAATGAAGGTTCCAACTCCGAGAAGCCTGCTTCAGCCCATAAATGGACCTTTACAGCTTGCAAACTTTCCTAGCATTCTTTAGATCATCAAGACCTTCAGGCTGTGTCATGTACACATCCTCACTTAAGTTTCCATTAAGGAAAGCCGTCTTGACATCCATTTACCATATGTCATAGTCATATAATGCGGCAATCGCTAGGATGATCCGGATAGACTTTAGCATAGCGACGGGAGAAAACGTCTCATCATAATCAACACCTTGAATCTGCCTGAAACCTTTCGCCACCAATCGTGCCTTATAGATGTGAACATTATCGTCAACGTCTATCTTTTTCTTAAAAATCCATTTACACTCGATAGTTTTTACACCATCAGGTGGATCGACCAAGTTCCAAACATGATTCTCTCGCATGAATTCTAACTCGGATCTTATGGCTCTAAGCTATTTCTCAGAGTCTGGTCCTATCACAGCTTCCAAATAGGTCTTAGGTTCATTATTATCCAACAACAATATGTCACGCTGCCCAGTGGTCAAAAACGCTAACCGCTCGAGCGCACGACTCAACCTCTCCGACCGACGTGGGGCTGGTGTCTCGACAACAGGCTCTACAACATCTTGCATGTCGAGGTCTCGTTCAGTAGGAGGTGAAACACTTTCTAGTGGCTCTCGAACCTCTTCGAGACGCACCGTGCTCCCACTAACTTCTTTCAAGAGAAACTCTTTCTCAAGAAAAACACCATTCCAGGCGACAAACACTTTGCCTTCTTCCTAGTTATAAAAGTAATATCCTTTGGTTTCCCTAGGATATCCCAGAAAGAAGCATTTATCAGATTTAGGAGTGAGCTTATCAGACGTCAAACGCTTTACATAGGCCTCACAACTCTAGATCTTTAGAAAAGACAACCCGAGACGCTTCCTAGTCCATATCTCATATGGTATCATCTCTATAGATTTAGATGGAACTTTGTTTAACATGAAAGCAGCAGTTTCTAAAGCAAATCCCCAAAAAGAAAATGGAAGATCAGTTTGACTCATCATCGACTAGACCATGTCCAACAAAGTTCGGTTCCTCCGCTCGAACACTCCATTCTACTGAGGTGTACCGGGTGGAGTCAGCTGTGGAACAATTCCACACAGCTTCAGATGATCATTATACTCATGGCTCAAATATTCACCTCCACGATCCGATCGTAGAAATTTGATCGTCTTGCCAGTATGATTTTGTACCTCATTGTGGAACTCCTTGAACTTTTCAAACGATTCCAACTTATGTCTCATTAAGTAGATGTAACCATATTTACTAAAGTCGTTGGTAAAAGTTATGAAGTACTGGAATCCACCTCTGGCTGTAGAACTCATTGGTCCATACACATCAGTATGTACGATGGCCAATAGCTTATTTGTCCTCTCACTTTTACCAGTAAAAGGCGTCTTAGTCATCTTGCCAAGTAAACAAGACTCACATGTGTCAAACAATTCAAAATCAAATGACTTCAAAAGTCCATCTCTATGGAGCTTCTGCATGCGCTTATCATTTATATGACCCAAACGACAATGCCATACATAGGTGGGATTCAAATCAATGAGTCGAGGTTTCTTCGTATTAATGTTATAGACATGTGTATCCTCAAGATTCAGAACATATAAGCCATTCAACAATGGACAAACACCATAGAGCATACTATTCGAAAATATCGAACAACACTTGTTCTTTACTACGAATTCAAAACCGCCTTCCTCTAAACATGATGAAGAGATAATGTTTCTGCCCAAGGCGGGAATAAAATAACAATTATCCAATTCCAAAACTAATCCTGACGGTAGCGACAAAGAATAAACGCCGACGGCCAATGCAGCAACTTTTGCACCATTGCCGACGCGAACATCCAATTCACCTCTCACACACTTCCTTGTCCTATTTAGTCCCTGCAATGACTTGCAAGTGTGAATCATTGATCCAGTATCAAATACCCATGAATCACTTGGACGAATGGGAAGATTAATTTCAATAACATTTATACTTGAAGTAGAAGCGGAAGTCTCACTTCCCTTCTTCTTCTTAAATTCTTCCAAGTGCAACTTGCAATTCCTTTGCCAATGACTAGTTCTATACACAAACAAGGACTTTGAGGTACCGTACCTCTCAGCCCAAGCTTGATTCTCAAACATGCCTCGGAGTCCCACAATCATATTATGGACATACATGTTCTCATCTTGCTTCCAAAGCTCAGAGGATATACTGGCATACATGAGATAGATAACATCGAACGAATCATTGGTGAGCTTCTCATAAGCCCTCCGATAAGCTGCAGATGCATTATTAGCTGGTTCATAAAGATGGGGCTCCTCTAGAACATATTCCTTTTTCTCTTGTTTGAGAACCATTCTCAAACTTTTATACCAATCAATAAAGTTTGTTCCATAAAGAATCGATCGCAAATTAAAATTGAAAGTGTTACTAGCAGTAGGTGCAAAGATCTACAACAATAATGCAAGGTTTAGCGCTATGCTATGTTAATCTTCTATCAAATAAAAGATATGCCACAATATGTAAAATGATCGCTTTCCCTCTAACGACACATTGTGGGACAAGATCCATATTAATCTAACTCCTAGTGAGCTTTGGCATCACAGCTAGAAGATTAGTGACATAGGTAAGCAACACTTTACTAATCACATCTCTATGTGACTCTTGTTCGTTGGGGTAGCATCCAATGCCCGACTACCAACTCCATGCCCCAAAGCTCAAAACCATTTTGATAGCTTTGTTAAGCAAACCAATACTATGCATGTAGTGTTCGACATCCTGTTAATGGCAAAATTTGATAAGGCCTAAGTCCAACACAGTTTTGGCACAGTCCATGGAAGTCAAGGAATCCGGTCAAAGCACGATCAATAAAGCCCAACCGCAATACGCGCATGTGATCAGATAAAGATACGAAGAAGCCAGTAAAAAGGGAAGATAGATTTTTCAGTTGCAGTCGTATCCATGTAAGACAGCAAGTCTCCGAACTATAAATATGTGACGTTTAGGCTTAGTTTATGATCATCAAACAGATCAACAAACAACTCTCGGCGCATCGCCAAACTTGCCACCGGTGAGTTCTTGCTCTCTCGTGGGGCTGCATCGCTTCGATCTCCAGCGAGAGGTAAGTTTCGCCAAACATATATTGATTAGTAGATCTAAGGCTTCATCGATTAGGTCCGACATCTTAGTCTATGTATCATTTATGCTGTATCAGGTGCGTGGTTCAGATCAAATATATTAATCTATGGCTTCATCGGTTAAGTTCGACATCTTAGTCTATGTATTTGATTCATGTCACATATCGTTCATCTGAATGAAATGTGTTCCGATATGTTTAGCATTATGGTTTGCTATAATTTAGCGACTGTCTTGGTTCGGTCCAATCTTACGGTTATAGCGAGTGATAATGCGAACACAGATCAGGCATGTGGAGGCCAGATTCTATCGGGGTATAAGCCGATAGGTTATCTTTCTGCGTTTTAATCTCATCGTTGTATCGGGTATCGGAATCGGACGATACACATTGGCCTAGCATTATTATATATCTTGCTATCACATCCCGATATCAGCTCTAGTATTACTTTCAATTGCTTTCATGGATTAGTTAGTTCAGGCCGATGCCGATATTCTGATAGGTTTCATAATAAATACATTTCTTGTACATCGTACATCTAATATGCCGCGTTGATTGGTCTTCACCATGTTCTTATTGCATTTTATTTATAGTCGTCCGATACGCGTTGAAACCATCGGCTCGATAGCCGATAGGCGTTACTACTTACGTTTTTCTTGTCTATCTTATCAGTTGCAGGATCAAACTGATTGGCACGCC
>KE372285.1:52671-69762 GCA_000418225.1 Zizania latifolia
GGCTCCAGCACCGCCTCGCCCTGCCTCTACGATCCAGCGACCAGCGCCGCCCCGCCCCACCTCCAGGATCTAGCGAGCAGCGCTATCCCTCCTCCAGCCACCTTCCGCCGCCGCCGGAGCCATCGGCGTCGACGTCACTCCACCGAACCACTCTCCCATACACTAATCTATTCAGTAAGGATATTGCATTCTCCATCTCCATTTTTATTCTGCAATTGCATGAAGGCTGAAGCCATGAACTATATGTCTATATCTCCATTTTTATTCTGGATTGTGTGAGTTATGTCTTCATGCCTCTTTGGATTGCATGAGCTATCTTTAGGGAAATCAAATCTCACTGTTTAGGATGGCAAGCTTTATCATTGTTTCGAATCAAATCAATAGTAGTGTCAATTCCTCTGCCAAAAGTGATGATTACACTCCTAAATATCCTCTTTGAAAATATGTTACAAAACTTGAGAGAATAGGTGGTAGTCAAGGTGGAAATGCAAGATCTGAGTATACAATTCATGTCTTAACTTATGTATTTTATTTTATATATGTATATACTCGCCGTATCGCCGTATTCATGTTTTTTGAAAATTCCGTATCGCCGTACCTGTATCGCGTATCCGTGCAACATAGTGCCCTACTACAACTGCCTGATGGACCTGGCGGCGAGCCTGAACCAGCAGATGGAGAAAACATGCGTGCTCCTCGACGTGGCGCTGCAGCTAGGGATCTACAACATGCAGACGAGGACGCGGATGCAGTGGTCGCTGCACCTCAGGGGGCTCTCTGTCGGCACCATGCTGACGACGCTGCATGTCTGGATGAGCGACCTGTACACGGCGGTGCAGGGCGGGGAGGAGCTCCCGCCACTGCTTGGGATCCAGTACACAGGGCAGGGAAAAAATATGTACTCATCAGATAGAGGGCTCACCACCGCGCTCGAGTCGCACCTCAAGGAGCTTGACGCACCGTTCCACGAGGCGCTCGACAAGGCCGGCTGGTTCTTGACGACAAGCGTCGCTGCCAAGCACGGGCTGGAGACCAAGATGTTAAGTAACCTCGCCCTGCTACTTGCGTAGTCCAGAGCTTCGACAATAGGCGGGTGACAGTATGTAGGGGAAAACAGGCTAATTCTTTATTGATCTGAGTTGCGTACATACAATGGGAGAGGACCCCTCTATTTATAGCCAAAAACCCCTGGAGATAAGGATGCCCAACCGATCTGCGATATTCACGGTAACCGAAATCGGTTTCTCAACTCTCCCCTTTAGGCATTCTTACGCGACATGCATATGCCTCATTAAAACTCCCCAAAAACTCAGTGGGAAAAATTTGGGAGAAATAGTACACAGCACGCGTCTTGATTGCACGAATTATCTCATTAAAAATATTAATATGAGAAACTTTAGAAAAACTCATTCAAGGAAAAAAGAGTACAATCCACCCAAATACTTCATATGATCTTCAAGACCAATGTGGGTATTTAGTCTTCTTAACTAAGATTTAATTCTTCTTGTTAGTGTTATGTGATGCTTCTCTCCCTGAAATGCACAAGTCTCTAAGTCTAGCCATCCCAATATCTCAGACACATCTTTCAAAGCTAGATGCTGGGAGAGACTTAGTGAACAAATCTGCAAGATTCTCACATGACTTATTGTGCATTACCTTTATTTCATTCATCTTATGCAATTCATGAGCATAAAAGAACTTGAGATTTATGTGCTTCGTCAAATTGCTCTTCACATATCCCGACTGTACTTGTGCAACGTAAGATGCATTATCTTCATAGATAATGGTAGGGGTGTTAACATGATTCAAGCCACATGACTGCTGGATGTGATGAACCATTCTTCTAAGCCATGCACATTCTTGCGAGGCTTCATACAGAGCTATTATGCGGATCCGTCGAAGTCGATACAAAACTTTGCTTTGACGATTTCTAGGATATTACAGTTCCACCACATAAGAAAGCATAGCCAGTTTATGATTTTCCAGTATGTGGATCCGACAGGTACCCAGCATCTGCAAATCTGACCAGACTTAGGTCCTGATTCTTTCTGTAGAATAGGCCTAGATCCTTGCTTCCTTGCAAGTAGCGCAGAATGTCCTTAATGCATTTCCAATGTCATTTGGTAGGTTCTGCGTTGTATCGTGCTAGTAGGTTTACTACAAACGCAATGTCTGGCCTAGTGCAGTTAGCCAAGTACATTAGCGCACCTACAGCACTTAAGTTTGGGAATTCTGGTCCCAATACTTCCTCCCCCTCTTCTCTAGGTCTATATGGATCTTGGTCTGCTTGCAATGACCTACCGACCATCGGGGTTTTAGAAGAAAATGACTTGTCAAAACCAAATCGCTCTAACACTTTCTGAGTGTAAGTGGACTGATGTACTAGAATTTCATCAGTCACATGCTCAAGCTGCAAGCCAAGACAAAATTTGGTTTTACCTAAGTCTTTCATTTCAAACTCAGACTTCAAGTACGAGCTTGCTTCCTCAATTTCTTCTTTAGTGCCGATGATATTCAGATCATCTACATACACGAATATTATACAGAATCCGTTCTGGGATCTCCGTATAAATACGCATGGACAATCTTCACTATTCGCGTAGCCTCTCTTCCCGAGAAATTCACTCAAGTGATTATACCACATTCTACCTGACTGTTTTAGACCATACAGCGACTTCTTCAATTGTACGCTATAAAGCTGTCGGTTTCCTCTGTCTTGCTTTGGCAATGGTATTCCTTCAGGTACCTTCATATAGATTTCAGAATCTAAATTTCCATATAGATATACGATCACAACATCCATCAATTTCATTTTCAACTTCAAGTTGACTGCCATTGAGATCAAAAATCTAAAGGTAATTCTTCCCATGACCAGGGAATAGGTTTCTTCATAATCGACTCCTGGTCGTTGAGTGAAACCTTGTGCAACAAATCGGGCTTTGTACCTCACAACTTCATTTCTTTTATTCCTCTTACGAACAAAGACTCACTTGTATCCTACTAGTTGGATGTGGGGAGGTGTGCGGCATACGGTCCCAAAAACCTCTCTTTTGTTCAAGGATAACGGTTCAGCTGTTATTGCCTTCTACCAGTCTTTCCAATCAGACCTCTTTCTATATTCAATGAGCAATGCGGGCTCAGGGTTATGATCTAAGACTGAGGCAATTTTGTTTGCGAAGTATGTATCCACGACTGTAGTTGCCCTATTCTAAGATCCTCCGGATTCTACATAGTTTATTGCTATTTCATCATGGGTTGTGCATTCAGGCACTTCACTTACTTGCTCATCATTCTTTTACAATTCGGGAGCAAGTTCCTTTAGTTTACCAGCGTCAATTTCAGCGCGCGCATTTTCACCGGTTTCTCCCTGCAGGGAGACATTCAGGTCCGGTATGCCTACTTCTCGAGGTTCCATACCATTGCCAGGTCTTGACTGGCTCCTCTTCTTCTTTCATTGGGGCACTTTTGTGATTGGCTATGGTAAGCCCTCATCTCCATTTTTAACCAGACGTCTCTGATTAAGAGGGGAGCGAGGAGCCAGAGTTCTTGTCCTTTTATTATTTTTAGGAGCTCCTAGGACAAGATTGGGTGTACCTTCCTGTGGTACTTCGACCCTCTTCGGTGCATTGCGTGCGGGCACATGCGACTTAGTCACGCTCTTCAGATCACAAAAATGATCAGGCAGATCGTTTGCTAATTTCTGCAAATCGATGATTCTGTATTTTGCTATTTGCTTCATTAGTGCGAGGGTCATGCGCTTCAATCCCTTCAGCCTGCCATATAATTTCCTGATATTTTTCATTCAAGGGTTCATTTCCTCCCCCTAATGTCGGAAAATTGTTTTCATCAAAAATACAGTCAGCGAAATAGGCCGTATGCAAGTTTCCTGTCATGGGTTCTAAATATCAAATTATGGATGCAGTCTCATAACCGACATAAATCCTAGACTTTCGTAATGGTCCCATGGCGGTTCGCTGTGGCGGCGGGATTGGAACATAGACCATGCACCCAAATTTATGCAAGTGAGAGATCTTCGGGGTCACTCCTTGCGCAAATTGCATAGGCAAATGGATGTTGTATGCAAATAGTCTAAAATTGATGAGAGCTGCTGCATGAAGAACTGCGTGTCCCCAACATGTAGCAGGTAAATTACTATGCTGTAGCAGAGGTCTAGCAATAAATTTTATTCTTTTGATTAGTGCTTTGGCTAGTCCATTCTGAGTGTGGACGTGTGGTACCGAGTGTTCAACTCTAATTCCCATGCCAGTGCAATAATCATCAAATGCTTTAGAAGTAAATTCACCAGCATTATCCATTCTAATAGACTTCACTCGATTCCTGATTTGTATGATTAGGAAATGCGTTCCTGATTTGTATGATCAGTGAGATCAATTTTGCAAAGGCATGGTTTCTAGTGGATAATAGATATACATGCGACCACTTCAAGAATACGTCTATTAATACCATGAAGTACCTGAAGGGGCCGGACAATGGCTGAATAGGACCACAAATATCCCCCTAGATTTGGTCCAGGAATGCAGGGATTTCATTCTATACCTTCAAGGTAGACAGTCTTATTATTAATTTCCTGGTGGCACATGTAGGGCACACAAAATCTTCGTAATTCGGGAAAGTTTTCACATTTACGCTATGACCTTGCGAGTTAGTAATTATGTTTCTCATCATTCTAAGGGCAGAATGACCTAATTTATCATGCCAAAGAGAGAACAATTATGCACTACGAATGACAGTCTTTAAAGTGGTAAAAACCACGGGTGTTCTAATACGAGTGTAGTATAGCCCGCTGCTCATGGAAGGAAGTTTTTCTAGTGTTCTTACTTCACTATCACGCTTAGTGATGAGTAGATGCTCTCTACCATCTTCTTCACTAGTTTCTACATGGAAACCGTTAGCGCGAATGTCCTTAAAACTTAAGAGATTACGAGTAGATTCAGGGTAGAATAATGCTTCTTTAATGTGCAAAATTGTTCCCATTGATAGTATGATCGTGGCATTTTCAGAGCCAACTATGCAATTATCGCTACCAGCGATGGTCATAACTTTCCTAGCATTTCTTCTAATAGTGTGAAAATACTGTTTTTCTCTTAAGATAGTGTTCATGGTTCCGCTGTCCACAATATACACTTCCTCCATCCTAGGTGCCACACGAACAGTTCTATAATAAAGCAGTGAATAACTATATGTGCGAGGAAGAAAGCAACAATGGTAAAGTAACTACTTTAAATAAATACTGAGATAACGTGCTAACATAAGTTTGCTCTTCTAGAGCTTACAAAGCAAAATTCTAATTTTAATATCTAGCGATGATGACTAAAAAGACACTAATTCTAGATAGAGTCTGCGAAGTAGCTGGCCACTTCTGCTTCTATGGCTTTCTGTTCGGCATCTTCAGCTGCGGCTACGCTTGTAGGCTCAATCACAATCATAGGAAGTTCATCTACCGAGAAATCAAGGAGGGCACCACTAGACATGGGAGATGCAACATTCTCGACCATGCTAGTGTCCTTACTCACTACAATGGTGAGGTGAGCTTCTGGCTGCTTTTTCTTCTCTTTCTTCTTTTCTTGGTATTCTTCCACGATGTGTTTCGGAGCCTTTTAGATACGGGACCAATGGCCCTAGGTGCTGCATTTGAAGCACGTCTGGTCCTGCTCACCATAGGGCTTGACAATCTTCTTGATCGTCTTACCTTTATCATCACTAGACTTATTCTTGAATGCGATCTTCTTGCCTCCCATGCCTCATTTCTTCTGACGAGGCTTCCGCACCTTATAGGAACCAGCATTGACTTCAGGGTCACTGCTCTTCCCTTGCGGCTGCGAAACGAAGTTCTTCTTTAGGACTTCGTCCTGAACTTCGCTAAGCTACAGTACGTCAATCAGTTCTGAATACTTCGTGTATTTTGACTGAAGGTGATTGCGGGCGGATTCTGCCGCTTTAGGGTGGAAGGTAGAGTGTCTTTTGAATCTTCTCCTCATCCGAGATCTCTTTTCCACAGAGACTTAGAAGTGTGTAGATTCTGTGCAACGAGGAGTTGTACTCTCTAACATACTTAAAGTCGCAAAATCAGAGTCGGAGCCATTCTTGCTCTGCGAGAGGCTTAATGGTGTACATGAGGTACTCGAAACGGTCCTTTAGGGTGGGTGAGAGGTGATGCTGAAGAAAATAAAGTGCCTGATATTTTTCTTCTGGCATGGGAACGGGTGCATTCATGTCCCCAAGACCAATAGCAGGACGAAGCTTCTTGGCTCCAAGTACAATCTGAACGTCCGATGCCAAGTCAGATAGTTGCGGCCATCTGCGCTTAGCTCCACGAACTCCTTGGTTGCGATGCCAGTCATCTACATTCAGTGACGCAAAATAATTATTAATGGTAATCTTGCATCAAAGTGCTAGATATAAAGAAAGAAAATGCTACTGGTATTTAAATAATTACTGTACTAAATATTGAATGCAAGATCAATAAAAACAGTAATAATACATAAAAAGAATGCTTAAATGGAAAAAATGGATGCGAAATTCAGATTCCGGGGATACTTTTATGCAAGAAAAGTAATTTCTGAAATTTTCAGCGAATCCAAGGGCCTCTGCGTATTTTTTAGAAATTTGGAGGCCTTTCTGCAATTCTGTTTTTCTTTTTCCTTTTCTTTTCTTTTTCTTTTTTTTTCTTTTCTTTTCAGCCGTGCTTCCTGGCCGCATGGGCCTTTTCCTTTTCTTGGCCCAATACATGCGGCGGCTAGGGTTCCCAATCCCTAGCCGCCGCCAACCCTCTAGTGCACACGGGCGGCGTGGCAACGGGCGTAGACAGCGACGCAGCATGGTACGGCGGGCCCGGAGCGGCGGTCCATGGGCCACGGCGTCGGCGGGCCGCGGCACCAGTGCGCCTGTGGGGCGTGGCACCGGTCACGCTTGCGGGCACGGCGTGGTGCGCAGGCGGCTCGGTGGGACAGCACGGCGTGTTTCGACTGACGACGTGGCGGGAGCTGTGGGCAGGCGTCGTGGGCAGATGGCGAGACACGACGCCGACGCGCTGGTGCGGTGCGACGCCCATGGGGCCCAGTGCCGGTAGCCTGGCAGAACAGGACGGCGCGGTTCATCAGGGTTGTACGTCGTGATGCGGCGCGACGGTAGGGGGCGACGGCCGGCGCCGCAAGCGGGCGGCGGTGGTGAGGCGATGGCGCCGCATGCGGGCAGTGGAGGCGCAGCGGTGCCGCTGGTGGCCATGCGGTGGTGTCGGTGGCCGTATGGCGGCCTTGAAGTGGCGCCTCGGTGGTTATTCGACGACAGCGATCGTACGGGATGGCGTCATCGGGGCGCATGCGGGCGCGAGGCAAACACAGCTGTGACTACTGTCACAACGTCTTTCAGGATGGCTGGCTCATGGCCATGCTATATAGTTTGTCGTCATACCGTGCTAAGATGGTAGATTAGATCTAATCTCTTAATGCGATACGGACAGTAATTAAATGCGGAACATACTGTCGATTGCTATAGATCGCTTTATCCCCACGTAGAGCTTCGTGCTGATAACGTGTTAAGTAATCTCGCCTTGCTACCTGTGTAGTCCAGAGCTTTGACAACGGCCGAGAGACAGTATGAAGGGAAAAACAGGCTAATTCTTTATTGATCTGAGTTGCGTACATATATTGGGGGAGGACCTATCTATTTATAGCCAAAAATCCCTGAAGATAAGGATGCACAACCGATCTCCGATATTCACGGTAACCGAAATCGGTTTCTCAACACAAGAAATCGGATCGGCAGAATTAGTAGCCTTGTAGAATGCACAATCTAGGAGCATGTACATGGGATATTGGGTTGTGGGTGATCTTCAATTGGGATTTCTAATGGTAGATGCTCAGTTACTTGCATACACTGCAGCCTGTCTTTGCTTTCATTGACAGAAGAATCAGTTCATGTTCCTCATTCAACTGAAAATAAAAACTTCTGTTAACATCAGCTTTATCATGCAGTCAGCAACACGTATTTCCTTTTCGCTATTTTGCTTGGTGACCATATAGTTTTGGGCTAAGTATTTTTATCATATTGTGTTGATCACAAGAAAAGATTTAGTATGGCTGTATACTACTAGAAAGCTTAATTTCCCTGTCGGCCAAACACCATCAGAAAAATAGCAAAACCCGCCAAGAAAATAGCTGGATTAATTTCTCTGACGGTGTGCTGACGGGAAATACCTGCCAGGGATTGGGCGACAGGAAAATAAAAAATGCCTGATGGCTCACCGTCAGAAATAATTTCCCTGTCAGCGTATATCCGACAGGAAAATTCAGCATCGCCGGGTTTTGATTCTCTACCCCTGTCAAGTTTGTCCGACAGGAAAATTAATTTTCGCCATCAGTACAAATAATTTTTCTGACGGACTGTAAGTTTTTTTTGTGGGCTGTATATTTTTTCCGGTTAGTATGCTGCCGTCATGATTATTCCAAAATTTTCCTGTGGGCTTAAGCCGCCAGGAAAATAGTATCAATTTCCTGTCGGTTAATGTCGACAGGAAATTGCTTTTTCCATCGCTGTGATTTTAATACAGGGATTAATGTCCTATCGGCATTGAGCTCCTGTCAGGATTGAGCTGATAGGAAAATACAGGAATTATAAAGAAACCAGAATTTCAAACCAGAATTTTTACAGGAAATTACAACATAATTTCACAGATTCATCACAACATTCACCACAGATTCATCACAACATTCATCACAACATTCAAAACACATTCACCATGATTTCAATATAGAGCTCACATTCACTTAAATCTCAACAATCAGTGTCTTGTCTTTAGCATTCAACATTCATCACAAAAGTACTGTCTTGTCTTTAGCATGATCACAAATTCCACCTCCATCACAAGAGTGTGCATCAATATGCCATGAACAAAAGTTACCTTCATCACAAAAGTTAGCACCAATTTCTACTAGCAACTAGTTCCCCTACCTAGCAACCTAAAATTATACTTATATCAAAAATCAGTAAGTATGCAATTTTCCCTCACTTCAAAAGATGAAACAAGTACCAATCTATTGCTTAAGTGATTAACACCTTCATTCTTGGTTTCTACTTTGGCGATGGCTAGTTTCCAATATGTTGTTTGCATCATCGAGCTCCTCGCCGCTATGGCCATCTGCTGCGTTGTTTGCATTGTCATTGGTAGTCGATTCTGAGCCAACATGAGATGACCATGTTGCCTGTTAAAGTAGAAAGTAACTAATAAAGTAATATTAATTAATCGCTTGTATTAATAATGATAGACCTTACCTAGGTAAACATGTAGGCTAATTGATAATGATGCATTTATGAGTAGGTTTTTACACTGATAGTAATACGACCTAACATACACTACTTTGGTATAGGTAGAAAGTAACTAATTCGAGTCCGTGAAAACTAAACCAATGCAAACATCTATCTTACCATGAGTACTGAACTAATGCAAATTAAGTTCAGTAGCTATGAAAGACTCAACATGAGGCCACTTCCTCACTGCTACACTTAGTGCCGTCACTCTGAAAATGCGTTGCAAAATACTTAGGTAAACTGCTAGAAAATATACCGGTGAATAGAGAGAATTCCCTTTTATCTTTCATTGGGTCATTTTGTGGTGTATAGTTATCTAAAGTACAGATATAGAGAGAAAAAAGTGACATAGAAAAGTACTCACAATTGCTTGGGCAGCTGATAGCAAACGGAGTGCTTGCTCCGGAACTTCCTTTCCTAGGTCCCGATAGAGTTCCTATAGGTGAAAGCAATTATAATTTAGAACAAAAAATCACTGACTTTATGGAGAATACAAAATGCAAAATGATGCATGATTATAAATATTCATCTTTAATGAACTTCAGACCAAAAAAATCATTACAAACACAAGTTTACACCATTTATAACATGCACAGAAATTTGTTTATCAAACGGAAGCTATGTATAGCTTGACATTAGTGATAGTTTGATAGATTAGTTAATAGCTTGATGTTTGAATATATAGTGTTTAGTAATCAACAAGGAGTACGTGAGTATGTAACAATTGTGTGTTGTGATTTGTAAAAAAAATTATAGTATATTCACTGTGAGTTGTGTTTATTGTAGACACAATATGTTTATTTTGTTATTTAATTTAGTATTTGATGACTACATGGTTGTGAATGTATGTCTATTTTTGTTTTTACTTTGTTCTGATAAATATCTGTAATCATATTTGTATCTGCTTCGTATTCGCTCCGTATTCGTATCCGATAATATCAATTTTCGTATCCGTATCTGGAGTATCTGAATCCGAATCCAAAAAAATATGAAAAATGATATGATATCACTAATATCCATCCGTATTTAATCCGTTTTCACCCCTACTTGGGAGCGTGAAGATAAATTAAGAGCCACCCATCTGCATCTTTTTCTAAGCGCTTCCAAATCTCGAGGTCAAGATTCTATTTAAGGGGTAGGTTTGTCACAGCCTAAAATTTTCAAAATATAAAATTAATAAAAGTTGTGAATAAAATAAAAGGAAAAATAATTTTCAATAAAAGAAAAAGAAAAGGGGATTTTTTCTTTAAAGAAAAGAAAGAGTTTTTGGAATTAAAAATTTTAGGAAGAAATTTTTGCAAGTAAAATATTGCTAGAAATTTTTGAAAAAGTCTTTAAAAATGTAAAAAATTCTAGAATTTTTCTGGAATTTGTCTGAGCCAAACATGTATTTTTATGAATTTTTAGAGCCTTTTCTCAAAGAAAAAGAATTAAAGATAAATTTTTTAAAAGATTATTTATTCTCCCTCTGATCGGGTCGGCCGCCGCTGGCCCATCTCGCGCGCCGCCAACCCAGCCGTACCATAGGCCCACTCCCACGCGCAGCCACTGATAGATGGGCCCTACCTATCATCCCCAACCTCCCGCACACTTTGCCCGTGCCCTAGCACCACCGCCCCGCAATCCGCCACTGCCAAGCCCATGTGCCCAATCTGAGCCCGCCGTTCGCTCCACCGCATCGTCCCATCCATTTTGCCGCTGGATTGAGCCTGGTCCAAGCACTGCAACCGCCCCGCCGTGAACCCTGCCACCGGCCGACTGTGAACCCGCCATGTCATCATCTCCGTGCCAAACTCCTCCGATGCCCGCTATAAAACCCAACCCTAGGAGCTCCGCCGTAGCTCCAGAACCATAGCCACCACCCTAACCACCTCCTCCACCATCCCCACGTGCGCTCGTGCCTCCGTTGCTTGCCGCCACCTCTGGCCGCCGTTCCCTAAGTTATTTACTACTATCATTAGTGTTTTAAGGTTCCAATGGTATCTCTGTAATAAAGCACTCTATTTATTTTATTGTGGATAATTATATTTTTGATTTTCAATAAATTATCTATTGTGTGCCTCGACTGATTCCTGGACGAGGGTACTTTTTGCACAATAAATCGTCCGAAAATGGTTAGAATTTCCGGACGTGACAATAATCCATTGTTGGCGAGATATATCCCGAAATTAATTAGAGACAGGACATAGGAAATATGAGGATTATTCAGCTGTGCCATGATTTCATGTGTTCTGCCCTTACTCTCTTAGTCGGTGCTTTTTTTCAACACAAGAGTTTTATACTTCCTCTGTCTCAAAATACAACCATTTCTACCATTCAAATTTTGTTCTAAATATTACAACTTCTACAACTTTTTCTCCTAAATCTTCTTATTTTACCCCTATCTGAAATACTAGTTACAGTAGTATTAATTATTTAGAGTACTAGTTAAGGGGTACTTTGGTCTATTTTCCTTATATCTTAATAATCGCGCCAAAGTTCAGAAATGGCTATAATTTAAGACAGATGGAGTAAGATTTTTATATGAATTAATAAATTTTCCCTAAAATTTTTAATGAAAACATGAGATCGAAACCAGCATTGAAAGTTTTTGGTGTGTATTTTTTCACGATAATAGAATTAGTTTATATCGTCGGCTCCCTCAGTTGAGTTTTAATAGTATGGATTAAAAAATAAAACGGTATTGGGATGAATAAAAAAGATGATCAACCGATTTCGCGATTAATTCTGACTGGACTAATTTAGAAAAACATCTCGTATAAAAAATGTATATGAATTGGTATATTTCTTCTAAATTTTCTATTAAAATCCTTCCATCTAAACCAATCCTAAAAATTTCCATGCTGTCGTGTATTATATAGTGTTTTGTGTTACACAGCATGACATTTTTTATATTAAGCTGTATATATATATTCATATTTTTCTTTAGACTATTAATAAATTTATTGTCTTTTAATTTTTACTATAACATTAGCACGGACATACTACTAGTTATAGGAATAAAAAACAAAAAGGTATTAGGACAAATCAAGAAAGATGACCAATCGCTTTCGTCCTTAATTCTGACCGGACTTTACAAAAACGTCTCGTATAATCTATTGCTGACAAGATATATTCCGAAATTAACTTGAGACAGAGGACAAAGAAAATATAAGGATGGAATTAATGATATGTTTTTCCTTTTATTTTCCGTCAATTTGTTGCACGGTCCAGATCAGCCTGAGGAGTTTGGCACCGGCAACATTGACCGTTGAATGCCCAGCTGCTGACGTACACACGCGTAAACGGCCGACTCAATGTTCACAAAAAAAGAAAAATTAAGGAAAAGAAAACAAAGCATGGTTCAATGTGAGGAGAGTGCCCACTCGGTGTTCTTCTGTGTGAGATCCTGGAGTTCCAACAATTGGTATCAGAGCAAGGTTTAATGCGAGGAGAGTGCCCACTCGGTGACAGCGGCGTGCATGGCAGGTGTGGTGGCGATGCCCGAGCGATGGCAGCAGCGCCTCTAGGGCGCGCGCGGAGGCGTGGTTCCTGTGGGGAGCGCGTAGCAACGGCGTGGTGGTGGTGTAGGCAGGCGCTAGGAGCGGGGCGCAGGCAGGCCAGCTGTCCGGGGCATAGCCGAGCGCATTCAAGCGGCGTGGCAGTGCGAACAAGCGCATACGAGGCGTAGGAGCTGATGGAAATATGTCCAAGAGAATTCTGGGGAAACCGGAAGTTCTGGCCTGAGGCCGGAAGTTACGGGTTCTAGTACATCCGGAAGTTTCGGTTACACCGGAAGTTCTGGGCTAGGCCAGTTTCGGTTTCTGGAGGAGCCAGAAGTTCCGGTTGGACCGGAAGTGCTGGGCTGCCTAAAAACTGGATTCTGGACGAACCGGAAGTTCCGGTTACGACCGAAAGTTCTGGATCCAGACGAACTGATTAGATCTGTTAGGCTTTAATACTGATTAACGACCCACGAGAGGGCACTATATAAGGAGAGGAGGGGCTAGCATGAAAAGGCTGCTGTTGCTTCTGGTTTCTAACCCTAACCACCACCTCTCCTCTCTCCCAGATCGCAATCGTTGTGATCGATCTCCATATCTCGTGAGTGGTGCTAGCACGCCGGTACGAGGTGATTCTGTTCCTGGACGTGTGGATACCATAGAGGCACTACTCCAATAGTGGTGCTCGTCTTCCTTCTGTGGAGTTCGCCGGATTATAGGATCGCGTCGTCTTCATCGCTGGATCGCTGACGAACGAACAGAGCCGGGAGGAGTAGCTCGAGGACGCGCTTCATCGACTCTACTTCCGCTGCCTGAGCGTGTCTCGAGGCTCGAGGTAACGATCCATGATCCCATTACACGTATGGTTCCTAGACTAACAGGATAAATTTTTGAAATTAAGTGCTAGCGTAGCCTCCCTATAACCCAACAGTGGTATCAGAGCATACGTGCATAGTGTTCGATCTGATCGATCACATATAGGTGATATGTGATGGAAATAGATTGGATCTTTTATTTTTGTCGTCGGATTTTTGGAAGTTCCGGTTGTGACCCGGAAGTTCCGGGCCAAAATAATTTTCGACACAGAATGTTATTTTCGGAAGTTCCGGGTCCGGAAGTTCCGGTTGGACCGGAAGTTCCGGACAGAAATAAATTCTGAGTCAGAAGGTTATTTTCAGATGTTTCGGGTGTGACCCGGAAGTTCCGGGCCAAAATAAATTCGAGTCAAAAGGTTGATTTCAGAAGTTCCGGCCCTGAGTCGAAAGTTCCGGGCCCTTCGACCGAAAGTTCCGGGCCTCTAAGTCGGAAGTTCCGGGTATATTTTTCAGTCACGCATAGATTCCGCTTAACTCGTTTTTGCAGAGAATGTTGCGGCTAGTATGGCCTTGCAAAGTATATGATGCTCGCTTGTAACTTTTATGGCTTGCGTGCCATGGTCAATTACGGCTCAAGGCTGTTCAAATATTATACGACCTGCGCGTCGACATGTGATGCTTCTGCTCATATAATTAGTATAGTGCTATTAGATGTAATAGACTGATATAAGTTCATTGAGGCCTGAAGCGGGATGACTCGAAGGACAAAAACCAGGGAGATAGAGATCACCATGTGAGAGGGTCATACTATGTCACAGTTAATACGATTGCCTGTGATGTTTACTTATGTTCCTATCATACTATTCCTTCATGTTCCGTCTATGGTATGCATCGTTACCATGTTAGAATAGTTTCTCTCAGAAAATTAAGTCATATAAATGAAAAGCGCAAGCAGAAACTCTATAAAGATGGGCTTTTGGAGTCATTTGATTTTGAATCGTTTGACACATGTGAGTCTTGTTTACTTGGCAAAATGACTAAGTCACCTTTCACTAGTCAAAGTGAGAGGGCAAATGAATTGTTGACCATTGTACATACTGATGTATGTGGACCAATGAGTTCTACGGCTAGAGGTGGTTTTCAGTACTTCATCACTTTTACTGACGACTTTAGTAGATTTGGTTACATCTACCTAATGAGGCATAAGTCAAAATCCTTTGAAAAGTTCAAGGAGTTTTAGAATGAGGTATAAAATCATATAGGCAAGACAATTAAATTTCTACGATCAGATCGTGGAGGTGAATATTTGAGCCATGAGTTTATTGATTATCTAAACTAGTGTGGAATTATTCCACAGCTGACTCCACCTGGCACGCCCCAATGAAATGGGGTGTCCGAGTAAAGGAACCGAACTTTGTTAGACATGGTCCGGTCGATGATGAGTCAAACTGATCTTCCATTGTCTTTCTAAGGATTTGCTTTAGAAACTGCTACTTTCACGTTAAACAGAGTTTCATCTAAATCTGTAGAGAGGACACCATATGAGATATGGACTGGGCATACATTTTGTTGGTGAGGCAGCATACATTTTGGGCATAAAGATCTATAGAGATAGGTCGAGAAGGCTAATTAGATTAAGCCAAAGCATATACATTGACAAGGTATTGAAACGGTTCAATATGCAGAATTCAAAGAAAGGTTTTCTACCAATGTCATATGATATTTCTCTCAGCAAGAGTCAGTGTCCTTCGACACCTGATGAGCTAGAGAAGATGAGTCTGATCCCGTATGCCTCCACAATCGGATCCATCATGTATGCCATGCTTTGTACACGTCCATATATTTCTTATGCTCTAAGTGTTACGAGCAGATATCAGTCAAACCTGGGTGAAAGTCACTGGGCGGTAGTTAAAAGTATCCTTAAGTACTTGAGAAGAACTGAGGATATGTTCCTACAATATGGAGGTGAGGAGGAGCTCGTTGTAAATGATTATACTGATGCTAGCTTCTAAACTAACAAGGATAATTCGTGATCGCAGTCTGGATTTGTGTTCTGCCTCAATGGAGGCGCCGTGAGTTGGAAGAGTTCCAAGCAAGAAACGGTTGCAGATTCAACAACTGAGGCCGAGTATATTGTAGCTTCTGAAGCTGCGAAGGAGGCAGTTTGGATCAGAAAGTTTGTTTCTAAGCTGGGTGTTGTCCCTAGTGCGTCTAGTCCAGTGGACCTCTATTGTGATAATAGTGGTGCCATTGTGCAAGCCAAGGAGCCTAGGTCGCTCCAGAAGTCCAAGCACATACTTTGGCGCTATCACCTCATTCATGAGATTATAGATAGAGGTGATGTGAAGATATGCAAGGTGCACACGGATTTGAACATAGCCAATCCGTTGATGAATCCTCTCTCACAGCCCACACATGAGGCGTACTTGAGCTCTATGGGTATTAGATACTTGCATGAGTGAGTCCAGTGTATGTAAGAGAGAGTGTCTTGTCTATGCTAGTGTATATTTGGATAATTGGTTATCTTGTTCCTTGAATAAATATCTTTTATATTGATCAACAAGTGCGTGACTTGTTTGTAAAACTCTCTGTGTTATAATGTTATTCTAAATGATCCCTAATCTCATATCATCATGTGGGATAGTGATGATTTATAAATTAGCACATATGTCTGATTAATGATCATGTTTCCCATATCATAGATATGGAGATGTCAAATCAGTGATGTGGACACATGTTGGTGAACATGGAGTTGGATAGACCCACTTTGAGATACTACTGAGATTGTTATTTTAAAAGTGCCGTCAGTTGTTATCTCAAATGGTGTACCTGCAGAATCCTTAGACCTAAGATCGTCATTGATTCTAGAATGTGTGGTAGCACACTTAGGGGCTTCCAAACGCTATTCCGTTACAGGATAGTTATACAAGGTTGCTTTCGGGTGTGTCACGAAACATGTCGTGGGATGTGAGCGGTCAAGATAGAATTTACCCCTCCTAAATAATAGGAGAGACATCTCTGGGCCCCTCGAGGTAGTTGGATTGGAAAGTGCATGGCCATGCCACTATGATCAAAGAGTTGATCATGATTGAATCCACTATTTGATCGAGTGAAGAGTTGTTAACGGCAAAATTTGGTAAGGCCCAGGCCCAATGCAGTTTCGGCACAATTAAGGGAAATCAACAAGTCCGGTCAAAGCACGGTCAATGAAGCCCAACTGCAGTACGCACGTGTGATCGGATAAGGATACGAAGAGCCGGTATAAAGGGAAGATAGATCTTGTTACGGAGATAAAAGATAAATTAGTTGCAGTCGTAACAATGTAGGATATTTGGGCTATAAATATGTAACGTTTAGGCTTAGTTTACAATCAGAACAATCAACAAAAATAAACTCTCGGCGCATCGCCAAAACTTGCCACCGACGAGTTCTTGCTCTCTCGCGGGGCTGCATCGCTCCGATCTCCG